>JAQQAC010020896.1:63684626-63721899 GCA_029783875.1 Phataginus tricuspis
CTTCCTTCCTTCCTTCCTTCCTTCCTTCCTTCCTTCCTTCCTTCCTTCCTTTCCTTTTTACCAATTTCTTGATGCCAATTCAATAGATACATTTCAGTCCTTATTTTATCGTTTGCGACATTTGATACTATTGGCCTCTCCCATTTTGAAACTGTTTGATTTCCTATATTCTGTAGTACCATTTTTTTTTTCATCTTCTTCCCATCTCTCTGGCAGTTCCTGCTTAGTCTGTGTTCCTCTTTTGGGACATGGGTATTATTCGGGATTCCACTGTTGGCCCACTTTTGTTTTACACTGAGATATGACTTCCTCTAACATCTATGTGCTTGTCAGCAACCTACATAACCCTCTTCCCTGAGTCCCAGGTCTGTATATACAGCTCTAACTGAATATCTTTGACTGGATATCTTTCAGGCAACTAATACTCAGTATGCTCAAATCTGAGCTCATGACCTTTCCCTTCAGACCTGCAGGTTCCTTCATCTGTACTTCCATTATCAGCTTGGTTGTCCAAACCCCAGTATGGGATTTATCTCTCTCCTCCTTTCTGTCTCTCCCCACTGCATTCAGTCACCAGGTCCTACTGATGTCACCCCCTATGTAGCTTTTGCATCCGTCCTCTCCTAATTCCGTATCACTATCTGTGTTCTGTAATTCATCATCTGAAGCACTGTTGTAACTTCCTTACTGGTCTCCTTTTCTCTGCCAGGGCCCTCTTTCCTATCATCATGTGTTTGGTCTCCTAAGGAGAATGCCTAAAAAGATATGGGGACATATTGGTGTATCTCAGTGACATAGCCATTTGTTTAAAAGGATGATGTAGTTGAAGGATGATTCTGGCTTGTTCTCTGGAAGGCTCAGATTCAGGAGACATCAGTTTCTCTATCAAATTGTCTAACTGGGATGTGGAAGCTGCTGGACAGACTTAAACATTTCAGATGTAGACATCAGGAGAGAGCTTGGCATCACCTGTAGGCGATCTAATTATTTCCTCACTTATACCTAATTTTATACTTTTGTGAAGTCATCTTCGAAGAAAGTTATCGTGTGCAGACATAGCAGGAGGATTCAGTGAGAGTAGGGGCTCTGCCATATTGACCTGTCCCAGCCTCAGTACATCTGTAGAGGACACCTAAAGTAATATTGTTTATTGAAAGGCAAGCCTGCCCGTTTCTCCCTATAGATTGTAAATTCTCCGAAGGCAGGGGAAATGCCATTCAATCTCTGTTGGTCTAGCATCTGGCAAAGTGACTGGCATTTAGAAGCTGGTCACTAAATATTTGCCAAGTAAATGGTATTAGAGACTTGGGTCTGACCCAGAGCAGCCTTACCCAAAGGTGACAAGGCTCAGCCTGAGGGCTGAAAGATAGCTAAGAGGGATGTAACTGTACAGCTGGGCTGTAACCTGACTATCTGAGGTAATCTGCCTATGCATATTCTTTTCCCATTTTAAAGTAAAAACCTGACTTTTCAAAGGCTTGGGTTTGAAAAGAGAATCTTTTGGTGGGAGAAAGCCAGCTGACGCTGTGGTTCCAAGTGTGCCCTGAGTTCCATCTTTCACAAGCAGTAAGCTCTGTTTGCTGATTGCTGTCACTGCCATGCTGGTCTACATGGTTAGAATGTTCTGGTGATAGGGTTGAGATTATTTTGCTGGATTTCCCTTAGCTCTGTGACTCATAATGTTTCTACCAACTAAAAATGTCAACAGTCTCTGGTTTCAGGCAAGTCCAAGTTAATAGTAATCTCCCAATAAGTTGACTATGGTCCTTCCTCAGATAGTGCCTCATCCCGCTTTGCCCCCAGGTAGTGTTGATACTAAAAATATTTAACAACTGAAATGGCAAGGGCATTGACCAATTAAACCAGAGGCTCAAGCTAGACTAGGCATTAACCCTTTGGTTTTCTTTATCCTAGACAGGTAAGTCTGGGGCAGCAGAAGGTAATTGAGGTGGTGAGGGGAAGGGTACTTGGGGCATTTGCTAACTACCAATGAAAATGGAAGTATCTGAATATTTTAACAACCAGTATGGCTAAACCTGTGTACATCAGATGAATGTCAGCCCCACCTCCAGGTATTTCTGGGGATTGTCAGTCTGTCATTCATGACTTCCCCAATGAGCCCAGCTAGATGTCATGTGACAGGTGCAGGGTGCTATTGCCCCTCTAGCAGTGGACAGCCTCTTCCACCATCACACTGGCCTTGTCTGGACATGGCTGCAGTTTCACCTAGGTTATTTCATCTCGGGAGCACTAATTCCTCCACTAGACTACACAATTCCTTCTGCTTTTGCCTGCCAGGCCCTGTTGTCTTTCTATGGGCATCCAGGTTGCCGTGGGCATCTCTGGGGTACCATCAAACAGGTCTTGAAGCTCTTACAACTGATTTTCCAGATATCCGTGGTAAAATGGGGGAGGATGGCTCTTGTTCCCTGTAAGTTTCTTTTGTGAGGAGAGTACCAAAATAGAATTCATTTACTCATTCATTGGCTACATATTGAGGACAAATATGGCAGGCATAATCCAGATGTTAAGGTTGTGAAAAAGACAAGCTCCCTGTTTTTTATAAGGCTTATATTCTAGTGAGAAGAGACAGAAAATTGACAAATAAACACATATAATGTTAGCTGATAACAGATGTATAAAGGAAAATAAATCAGAATGGTAGGCTTGAGGATGATGGAGAAGGTGGGGGTAAGGTTGTTATCTTAGACCGAGTGATCAGAGAAGACTTCTGATATTTGATCAGAAACCTTAATAAAGTAAAAAAGTGACCAATGTGAAATCCTACCATTTGCAACAACATGGATGGAGCTAGAGGGTATTATGCTCAGTGAAATAAGCCAAGCCCAAAAAGATAAATATCAAATGATTTCACTTATATGTGGAGCATAAGAGCAAAGAAAAAAACTGAAAGAACAAAACAGCAGCAGACTCACAGAACCCAAGAATGGACTAATAGTTACCAAAGGGAAAAGGACTGGGGAGGATGGGTGGGAAGGGAGGGACAAGGGGAAAAAGGGGCATTACGATTAGCAGACATAATGTTGGGGGGCACGGGGAGGGTTGTGAAACTCAGAGAAGACAAGTAGTGACTCTATAGCATCTCACTATGTTGATGGACAGTGACTGTAATGAGGTAGGTGGGGGGGGACCTGATGAAGTGGGGAGTTTAGTAACCATAATGTTGCACATGTAATTGTAGATTAATGATACCAAAAAAAAAAAAAGTTACCAGTGTGGGTATCTGGGGGAATAGCAAATGCAAAAACCTTGCAGTAGTTTGCAATAGTGCTCCAGTGTTTTATGGTTTTAATGAAACCATAGCATAGCTATGATCTTTTACAGTTCTAGCTTCAAAAACCTAGAAAAGATTCCTTTCTTCTATAATAGACAGCTTTTTCCTCTCCTCACCTCTTTTCATCCAGAGAAGAAGAGGAGGAGGAGGAAGGAGAGGAAGAGGCAGAGGACAAGGGGAGGCAAGAGCAATGGGTATGGAGGAATGGAAGGCATGATGCCTTTGCTTCCTCTTTCAGTGTCTAGATGCGCGAGGGGGTGGGCATGCTCTGTGAGTGCAGGTCTAGTCTCTGGGCACATTAGACATGTGCTGTGGGAATCTGTACCATTTTGAGCTGGCTGACTCCAACTTTCTGTGAACTCATATAAGTGTAGCCCTGCTATTGGAGGAGATAACCAGGAACCTGAACCAGGAGTCTCAGCTGTAGGACCTTCTGTTCCAGGTATATGGGTGGGTCTTATCCTCGCCATAGGTCTCTAGCCATCTTTTCCTATCCTCCGGGCCTTGGCCTCAATAGACGGCTATTATAATAGGAGTTTTTTCTTCTGAGTGCAGTATTGGTCTCCAAATTTAGCAAGGTCTTCGCCATCATCTTAGGCAGCATACAAGGTAAACTTGTCTATGTCTTCATCTATAAACAACATTTGCATAGTGCTCTTGAGCCAGAGCTGGAGTCATTACATTGTGTTATGGGGTTCTGACATCTCCAAAATTTCTCTCTACATATATGTCCCCTGTAAGACCTCCAACACGTGGCAAAGGTGGCTATAATGGAAGATGATGTGAGGGCTAAGGAGGCAGGTGTGCTCAGAATCACCACTCTCTTCAGATAACTAAAGCTCTCTACTCCCGAACTGAATGCATCTTGCCTGGTTTCTTCCTTCCTGGAGAAACAGGAATGTTTGAATTCCCCTTGCAGTGAACGCTGGCCTCCCAAAAGGGGTAACAGCAGGGAAACAATATGGAGAACCTAGGAATAAGAAGTGCGTAAACAATAAGGCACAGGTTTTAATCTTACTACAGTGGGTGGCCAGGTTTCTCTGTGCTGTCGGGGAAAGAGAACCCTTAGCTACTCTCCTGACTCCTGTGGCAGCACCATCTTTAACCCCTGCTGCTACTACCACTACTAGAAGGAAACATCGACAGGGTACTCGCTCTACCATAATGAGATTGGTGCCAGGAGGCAGCACCCCTATTTCCTAGCACCTTCCTAGTGCCTTGAGCCTAGAAAGCACTCAGATCTTTGATCAGGAGTATTGTGCTTCAGAGCAGAAACCAGAATTCTAGTAACTGGGATTGCATCCATTCACAGTAAGTTTGAAATTGGCATAGAACTTACACAGTTCCTTTAGTTGAATATGTCAATGCTCTCCTGCCAATGGTCATTGTTAAACCTATAGTTAAAACTGGATTTGCTTTTCATTGCCAACAAGGGAGAACACCCATAGGGAATCATTGCGTCTCAGTAAGAGGATGTTAGAATTTATAGTTCTTGGCTTTGTGTTAGGTGGTTTTGGGGAAGGTTCAAAGAAGCAGAGCTTAACTCTGAATTGGGTGATGTCAGGAAAAGGGGGGTAATTCTATGATTATTTTATGAATCTTATTAGAAGAAGGGGAGAATAGTGTGATGCAAGAGCTATCATTGTTGAAGAAGCAGCAATTACTCAAATTAGTTGGAAGAGAGTGTGTTTATGGTTTGCACAGTAAGACTGTTTTTGTTGGTACTTATACAAGATTATGAGGTGGTCTTGTTTTTTGTCTCTCTTCATCACAATCACAGAGTGACTTTGTGTGATACTGTCATTCTGTGAGATCGCTTATCCTTAATGGGAAAATACCATAGCATAGCTATGAATGACAAGCCAGCTCTTCACAACCATGAGGGCTTGCTTGTTAGTGTTAGAACAGTTCCCAGAGGCCAGAGGTTTTCTTAGTCTCTCCCCTCTTTTGGTCAAGTGCAGACAAAGTCAGTCCACTGGACATTAATCCACAATATTCAGATTTTCGTTAGGTCTGAGATCCTGCTGATGGGAGAATGCAGTCTGTGGTTGGATTAGAATTAATCCTTCCTTCTCTTCCTGTTGTAGGATGAGTTGTTGAATCATATTCCATGAAAATGGCTATGCAGCACCATTTAGGATTCTGGACAGAATACATTGACTAATTGCAAAAAAGATCAATTACTAGAAACAAAATTATTATTCACCTTTGTAATAAGTCTTGAAGCCAGGGGCCCATATTACAAAACCCTGGCAATGAAAATATGCCCCAGAATCCAGCTGGGTGTGTTTTAGAGAGCTAGTTGGCTTTTCATTTCAGCCTAGTTACAGTCTATGTGTCCTGAGGTGCACAGGTGCAGCAGTGAGTGTTGCTGAACACAAACTCCCCCATGGCTGCTAAGAGGAAATCAAGGGCTATATGATTGTCCTTGAAAACTGTGGCTAATGAATTCAAATTTAAATGGTCTGTTGAGCTTCTAAAGCAGATGTTGTGTTATGTCTGCTAAGGTCAGAGACAAAATTGGACTACCTTTTTGGTTGTATTATTTTGTTGTAGAAATTTCATTCATATGCAGAGAAAGTCAGTTATCCATTCTGGGAGTTCTCCCAAGCCCTCTGAATCTGTGTTTGCCTCATTTTGTTGGTTTCTGGGTAGGGAAACATGATCCACTGGTGCGGCATTAATTTTAAATACCTAGAAGTCTCTAACAATTAGCTTCAATACACAGGATAAGTTAGTGTGTGTGGTAGGAGGGTGTAAGCCTGATGTTCACATATGAACTAGCACTCTACTGGTGTACTACATTGGGAGTATGAGTTTTATTTAGCACACCAGGAGCAAGCCAGTATTTTGTTTCTTAAGGTGGCAGTTCTCTTGAATTAAGCAAAATAGGCTTCTGCAAAGTGGGCTTTTGTAAAGAGAACAAACTGAACAAAGAATATTGTAGCAAGAATAACCCCAATTATTAGTTGCCATTCCTGAAGGGCTAGGTTTTTCTGATAAGGTTACAATAACCTTAGAGAAACATTTTGTTGAAGTATGGGTCAAGATTCAATTTTTAAAAGACTGAAGTTTCGGATTAATTGTGTGAGGAAAGCTTAATACCATAAGGGACCTGTAGAAGGAAATCTACATTATGAAGTGTTTAAAAGCACAGCTAATACGTTTTATTAATTAACAGCAGTAGCTATGGTTTGAGAAAAACGCATCCAAAAGGGTTTCTTTTCTTAAGTGGCAGAAGAGCATAGGGAGTCAAAAGTTATAGGATGAAGATAATGGAGATCGTATTGAGAAGTCATTCTGTTACTTAACAAAAGTTGTCTAAGTACAATAGGAGGCAAGATTAGTGGTAGGATAAACGACACTGACGAATCAGAAAATTGGTCTTGTTCTGTTGTATGGGCATAAGCTGTCCAGTTCTTTGCACCTTCTGGAAAATTCCCAAGAATCTTCAGTTTGAGGTCTTCCAGTGGAATGGCTGTCAAGTAGCCAGGAAAAAATGATGCATGTATTTTAAGTTAGGTAACATGAATCCCAGGGTCAATGCCTTAGAGTTTTACTGCTGGGCCAGGTGTTGATAGTGCCTTGTAAAGTCTTTTCCATTGAGGTTCATGGGGAATTTTTTCTGATGCCTTTTCAGAAGACAGTCTCCAGATTCCAGATGGTGCAGAGGCTGTTGAGGTGGGTGCTTTGGAAATACAGCCCCTACGTATTGCTGATAGGAGTTATTGTATGGGTCCTCTGCAGCAATTAGTCAAAGCCACTTGAATTAAGGTAGAATCTAGTATTGGAAGTAATTACCCAATACATGGGGCTGCCTGTTATTAACTCAGAAGGAGATAATTGGTGGGTCCTTGAATGGATTGATGTTATTGCTATCAAGGCAAATTGGAACTACTTTGGGCCTTGGAAGTTTGAGGGGTTTTGAGAGTTCCAAATAATTAGTTTTGGAATTTCATTGTTTGTCTTAATTTTTCTTGAAATTTGTGCATAAGGATAGTGGAGTTTCTAAGTAAATGAAATTTTAAGCTTTACAGAATTATTTAGTAACAGTATCTGTGAAATAAGTGTCCTTGTTACTGGAGAGATACTTCGGGATTTCTATAGTCAGGAATATAAAATCAGGAATTTCTTATACCATTATAGCTATAGCTCTCCAGCAAGGAAAAGCCTCAATCTGCCACAAGAAGAGCTGTATTTGAATGTAGTCACCGTCCATATAGAGGTGTTCAGTTCATGAACACCATGTTCTACCTTTATAGTCCAGTCCATGTTCTACCTTTATAGTTTTGCCAGGATCAAGTCCTTGGCAGATAGAACATACATTTGCAATACCACTAAAATTACTCCACCAATGTTGGTTCAATATCATTGCCAGTTTATCTCTGCTATTGTGGGCAATAGCATGATGACTTTTTGCTGGACTCCACTTTATGCTGTCTCCCAAAGTAACAGCAAAGCCTCTCTAGACTCTTTAATTTGCCACAACTTTTATAGGGGTTCTTGAAAGAGTCAGGAAATCTTTTGTTTCGGAAGCATTTCAAAGTCATTGATTAACCCCCAAACATATGTACTCTCATTATAAATATTTGGCCTTTTAGGCTTTATTAGCTGATAAGTCTGGGCAAGGGCCATTAGTGGACTTACATAGGACCTGGGATGACAATGACTCAGTCAGCCACCTACTAGGTAAGAGACTTTGGGCAAGTTATTTTTCTGAGCATTAGCGTCTTCAAATAGGAAATTGTAATCGTGCTTGTCTCACAGAACTGTAAGCATTTAATGAGTTACTGTACAATAATCAACCAATAATATTTACCACTAGGACCTTCACATTAGTTATTTCATTAGCACAACCATCTATGCGATTGGCTTATTATTCTCATTTTATAAAGGCTCAGTAACACCGCTGGAAATGGCAACGTCAGGAATCAAATTTCCCATCTTTCTGATACCAGCGCCCAGTTCTTATACTGATGCTTTCGCACTGTTTGGTTCAAGTGCCCACGTATCCTGTCACACAGTAGACACTCAACCTTTAAACATTTATAATTTGCAAGTTTGATTATGATGTATTTGTCCTGGGCTTTATTTCCCCTCGGTGCAGGGGCAAAAATCAGTTTGGCCCGGCCCCGCCGAAGACTGAATTCTCTCCTCTCGCGAGAGGAGCCCAGTCCAGGTTTATTGTGAGCTTACAGTAGTACTGTGAGCAAGATTCCCCGTGACAGGGGCGAGGCGGCGTAGCCGCCTGCCGCGCTCCTTTGCCTGCCTTCTCTCCTGTCCCCGCGGGGCGTCCCTAGCAACACGCGCACTCACTTCCTGCCCCGCCCCGTGCGCCCGGCGCGGTGTGTGGCGCGAGGCAGCGGCTGTCTTTGCGCGTGCGCGCGGCCGCAACTGCCAATC
Source organism: Phataginus tricuspis (assembly GCA_029783875.1). NCBI lineage: Eukaryota > Metazoa > Chordata > Mammalia > Pholidota > Manidae > Phataginus > Phataginus tricuspis. Next base: position 63,693,325 of record JAQQAC010020896.1, read on the forward strand.
GGTTCTTTTCCCCTCCCCCCTCCCCTCCGTCCCTCCGTCCCTCCGTCCCTCCTTTCTCCCCATCCCCTCCTCCTCAGCCTTTGAGAGCGAGACCGCAACATGGAGCCTGAGGACCTACCTTGGCTCGGCGAGCTCGAGGAGGAGGAGGAGGAGGAAGAGGGGGGCGGAGGAGGCCGAGAACTTGGACCTGGACGAGGTGGTGGTGATGATGGAGGAGAAGGAGGAAGAGGAGGGGCAGGAGCTGGGCTCGGACTTCCACCGTGAAAGCCAGCCTCTGGAGCCTACGGATGACGAGAACGACGAGGAGGCCAAGGCCTGGCTGCAGGCGCACCCTGTCGGGACTTTGGTTCCGCCGTCGCTCCCGGGGTTCCACCAGTCGGAGGACCAGCGGACCGGCCCAGAAAAGGTGAGCCGGGCCGAGCGCTGACGTGGGCCGCCAGCGGGGCAGGGTGACGGGGCGTCCCAGCGCTCTCTGCCTGCTGTCTGTTCCGGCTGCCGCCAGCTCCCTGCCTGTCACGGTGCCGGACACAGAATAAGCGCGCATTTAAAGGCGTGTAGAGGCCATCTCGTCTTCTGGGCCGCGACTCTTGCCAGCTTCTGGCTGACTACGAGTCTCCCGTTCTGTCTGGCAAAGACCTCTCCTGTTTCCTCCCCCTCGGTGGATCCCGGGCCTTTTGAAATTACACCAGATGTTCAGAAGACCCAGTATTCCCTTTGCGTGTAATGGAGAAACGCTTGTGGGAGGAGGTGCGGTTTATCGTGCCCTGAAGGGGGGGGAAAGGGCGGTATCGGGGTGGAGAGAGTGGTTGCCCAGGGACTGACTGTCTTGTAGCGGAGGCAGTTGGGAGATTAGTGCCTGAAGGACAGGACCGCCCTTCAGGGAGTAGTGTGGATTACGTTCTAGGCTTGACCAGTTACTCTTAGGAGCCTCCTCAAGGAGCACTGATTGTACTTCTCTGGACCCTGGTTTGTAGCAATAAAGGGGTCCCTAGCCTGTAGGAGGAGCTTAGAAATGCAAGAGGCTTATGCTGCAGCTCCAAACAGTCTGGGAAACTAGAAAGCACAAGGTAGTACACAATGGAGAAAAGCTGATTTTGTGCTTGGCTCCTGAAGATCATTTTGAAGATAACTGCATTTGAATGCTTGCTTTTAAAGGTGAATAAAAAAGCTTATACAATTCAGATATCAAGTCATCAGACATTTACTAAGTTTCTGTTCTGTGCAAGGTACACTGTGGGGACAAAAAGAAGGCTAGGGTTTATTGTCTAGGACTGCTCCTTAAGCAATATGTAAACTGCGCAGAGTGAAACAACTACATCAGCAAGACAGAAAAAACTATGTAGACTGGTGCTGTTCAATACAATAGTCACTAGCCATATGTGGCTCTTTACATTTTAATTAGTTAAAATGAAATAAAATTGAAAATTCAGTGCTTTTGTTGTACTAATCACTTTTCAAGCGCTTAATAGCCACACTTAACTAGTGGCTACCCTATTGGACAGTGCAATATAGAATAGCTCTCCATCACCAGGAAGGTCTGTAGGACATTGATGCTGTAGACTGTTGCTCATTAAAGAGCAGTAATGGTTTTGTCTGGTAAATATTCCATTGGATACTTAATTCATTGAGCATATATTATTGAGCACTCACACGTGCTGGATGCTAAGGAACCTTGGTGAACCCAAACAATCATTAAGACTTTCTAGTGTTCACATTTTAGAGAGGGAGGCAGACAAAATTTAGTAGGTCATATAAATAAAAGTAAAAGTGGTATTTGCTAATATGTTTTGAAAGCATACAGTAAGGGAATCTGACCTTGTCAGTGAAGCTGGGGTAAGCTTCCTTGAGGAAGTTATGCTAGAGCTGAGAGCTGAAAACAGATTTAGGTTAACTAGGCAAAGGGAAGGGAAGGAGCCTTTCTGTTGAGGGAAAGGCCCATGGAAAGGTACTTTTGGTTAGAGAGGGCATGTCATTTTTAAGGAACCAAAGGCCAATATGTTTTAAGGAACCAAAAGCACAGACTTCAAAGCTTTGTGCTCTATACCAGGGATTTGAAGACTTTATCCCCGGAGCATTGGGATGTCATTGAAATTGTTTTAAACAAGGGTGTGTGATGAGATTTGTGTTTCAGAAAGATCACTTTGTAGCAGAGTGGAGAACAGCTTTGACAGCAAAGTTGGGTGGGGAGCAGCAATAATAGGTTAGGAATGCTAATTAGGAGGCCATTGCAGTATTGCCTGGAAAAAGATGATATTTTGGAATAGGGAAGTGTTGGTGGATATTGAAAAAAGTGGACAGATTTAAGAGATATTTAAGAGGTAACATCACATTTATACACTAATTTTACATTATTATTTACTAACAATGCATTAGATGTGGAACATGAAGGCAAGAAGGTATCCATTCAGGTGGTAAGTTATTGGATGAATTGTTATGCCAAACATTGAAATATGGCTATGTTTAGAGTGGGGGCAGTGGCCATGCAGGGGGCTGGAGGGTTGGGAGTAGGGACGTTGAGGGGATTCGTTGGGATAGGTATTAAGATTGTGTGTTTGGTTTGGTGATCAGAGAAGAGGTCTGGGTTGGAGATTTCAAGTTGTAATTTATTTACATATAGGCTGTAATTAAAACCACGGTTTTAAGATGGTTTCCTAACTTTGTGTTCTATGACTTCGTGTTTGAATGACTAGTAATATTTAAATTATATCTTCAAGCCTAGAGGAGGAATGTTTTAATTAAACCACTTTAGCTCTTATGACTGTGAATATGATAAAATTTATTATTCTGTTTAACAGTGATCTACCTATGTGTAATAGAAAATCTTGCTTCTTAGAGCCCAGAAGTTTTTTTTAGAAATCATGTATTCTCCTATTTACCTCAGAGGTGTAGATGGTGTGTTTTATTAAATATAGTTTTAAGGTGCTATAAATAGTATTAAGATAGTACTTTTCCTTTAGTTCACTGATATATTAAAGCTTACTGGTATAAGAGAAATTTAAAGGAGAAACTTTAATATTTCTTTTTGCTAGAAATTTATGAACTATAAAATTTTTGTTTTATTATGAGGTAATAAGGATGTTCTAGTGGTGATGTACGGTGATTTAATTTGTAGTTATGTTAGTGAGACTAAGCAAAGGCATGGGACTCTTTTAAGTTCAAAGTGAAATGTGACTAGCCTTACAACCTAGTGTTTTGAAGTTCAGGGAAATGAGTGATTCAGAGCCTTGTTGTGTTGGTCTTACGCTGGTCCTGTAGACCATTCAACATGGATCATTTCAAACACTTCTTGTAGTTCCTAAACCTAAATTTCTGAAGTGTGCTAGGGAAAATAAGACATTTCTGTAGATTGGTTTCACTAGAAATTCTTGATACCCAACTTTTAACTGGGTCATCAAAAGTGCTTGGAAGTCTTTTCATGTTTCTTTGCTCAGCTGCTTCTGAATTTTCATTCTTATCCTCTAGCCCTCACCGGATGTTCAGCATCCATCAGCAGGTTACCATTTCATAGGAGAAAACACAGGCCTAAACCCCTTAAGCTTCTTACTTCCCATCTCCAAATTTATCTACACTGTACAATTCTTAATCTTTTTTGACTTGTTAATACATATCTTATTCCTAATATTTATCCTTTCTTGTGCTCCTAGGATAAAAAACTATTAGTTATAGTGTGTATTTCTCTTGAGGAACTGCTAGATTTTCTTTGTAGATAATTTATACTTGGTTTCAAGTTTTTAAAAAATTTTCTGTGTCAAATTTGGCATCAGTATTACTCTGTTTTCCTACAAGGTACTTGGAAGGTTTTTATTTTTCTATGCCCTGGAACATTTTAAGTCATGTAAGAATTTTTCTTGCATATTTGAAAAATAATCACTAGTGAAACTACTTTGCCTTTGGGTTCCTTTCAAGATTTTAGTCTATATAGACTCTTCTTGAGGTAATTTTGATAATTTATGATTTTTCTAAAAAATCTTTTCTGCAAGGGTTTCTAGTTAATTATAATTGGGTGCTACACAACATTCTTTATTTTTTCCATCGCATTTGTGGCTATTTACATTTCTCATTTCTGATTTGGCATAATAAATTATATTTTATTTTTCTCTTGATCCAACTAGCTAGGGATTTATTTATTTATTTTTTCAACCAAGTGGGTAAAATTGAATTTAAGCTCTTGAATTTCAGTTTAATTTTATTGCATTTGATCATTTAATTCATTAATTTCAGTTTCCATCTTTTACTATAACTTAAAAACATTTTTAACAGCTCTACTGATATTTAGTCCGTATACCATACATTTTATCCTTGAAGTACACAGTTCAGTGGTTTTCAGTATTTTAAAAGATATATACAACTATCACCAATTTTAGAACATTTTTTATCACCTCAAAAACAAACCCTGAACACTTGAGCTGTCACCCCCCTATCTTCCATTCCTTTAAGCAACCATTAACCTACTTTCTCTCTCTTTAGATTTGCTTATTCTGGGCATTTAATATAAATGGAATTATATATAATATACGGTCTTTTTTGACTGGCTTCCTTCACTTGGGATAATGTTTTCAGGAAACATGCATTTACATAGAATGCATCAGTACTCCATTCCTTTTAAGGCCAAATAATTCCATTGTGTGGGCGTACTGCATTTGTTTTTCCATTCATTAGTTGATAGACATTTGGGTTTTTCTATCTTTTGTCTATTAAGAATAATGCTTCTACAAACATCTGTGTACAAGTTTCTGTGTGGACATACGTTTTCATTTATCTTGGGTAATTATCTAGGAGTGGAATTGCTAGGACATATGATAACTCTATAATCTTCTGATGAACTGCCGGACTGTTTTCCAAAGTGGTTGCACCATTTCAGATTCCCACAAGCAGTGTATGAAAGTTCCAATCTCTCTGCTTCCTTGTCAGCACTTGTTATTATGTGAATTTTTGATTATAGCCATCCTAGTGGGTGTGAAGTGGTACTCATTGTGGGTTCAATTTGCATTTCTCTGATGCTTCATGGTACTGAGTATCTTTTCTTGTGCTTATTGGCCATTTGTATATCTTCTTTGGTAAAATGTCTATTAAGATCCTTTGCCCATTTTTAATTGGGTCATTTGTCTCTTTACTATTGAGTTGTAAGAATTCTTTGTATATTCTTCATATTAGCCACAATGTGAATCTTAAAATTCCCCTATAAGGTGTCTGATTTTCAGTATTTTCTCTCAGTCTGTATGAAGTCTTTTTACTTTCTTGATAGTATCTTTGAAGCACAAAAAAGCTTTTTTAAAAAAATTTTTAAATGAAGTTCAGCTTATCTTTTTTTTCTTTAGTTGTTCACACTTTGGTGTCCTCTCTCAGAACACATTGTCATTGGCAAATTGAAGTCATGAAGATTTACTTCTGTGTTTTCTCTTGAGTTTATAATCTTTGCTTTTAGATTTAGGTCTTTGATCACTTTTGAGTTAATTTTTTGGGGGGGATGGGGGACCTGCTTTATTGTGAAACATTTTATTTTTATATTGAAGTACTATTAGTGGTGTTTGGTTACACAAAAAACAAAAAACAAAACCCACTAGAGTGACTAGAATGTTGGTCTAAGTAAGGGGAAAAAAATCACATAAATAACTTTTATTTATTTTTTTAATGGCTTACTTTAAGAAAGTATTTTTATTAAGGTATTATTGATATACACTCTTGTGAAGATTTCACATGAAAAAACAATGCGATTATTACATTCACCCATATTATCGTGTCCCCCCCATACCCTATTGCAATCACTGCCCATCCGTGTAGTTAATTTTTGTATGTGGTGTGAGGAGAGCGTTCAAATTCATTTTTTGTGTGTGTCTACCCAGTTGTCCCAGTACCATTTGTTGAAGAGGCTGTTCTTTCCCAATTGAATAGCACTCTTGTTAAAATCAGTTGACCTTAGATATATAGGTTTATTTTGGGACTCTCAGTTCTATTCCATTTTCTAAATGTCCAGCTTTATGCCATGACACACTTTTTTGATTACCATTGCTTTGTAGTAAGTTTTGAAATGAGGGTGTGTGAGTCCTCCAGTTTTGGTCTTTTTCAAGATGTTTTGGCTGTTCTGGGTTCCTTGCAATTCCATATGAATTTTAGGATCAGCTTATAAATTTCTATAAAGAAGCCAGCTGGCATTTTGATAGGAATTGTGTTAAATATGCAGAACCAATTTGGGAGTATTGACACATGGGATATTTTTCCATTTATTTCTCTCTCCTATAAATTTGTTCAGTAATGTTTTGTAGTTTTCAGAGTATAAATTTTGCACTTCTTTTCTTAAATTAGTCTTAATTCTTTTTGGTGCTATTGTAACTCAAATTGCTTTATTTAAAAATTTCATTTTCTGATTGTTCATCTCAAGTATATAAAAGACAGTTGATTTTGTATATTGAGTTTGTATCCTGCAACTGTACTGGGCTCATTTGTTAGTTCTAATAGATATCTAGTGGACTCCTTAGGATTTTCTATATTCAAGATCATGTCAAATTGAATACATACAGTTTAATTCTTCTTTTCCAATCTGGGTGCCTTTTGTTCATTTTTTTCTTGCCTAATTTCTTTGGCCAGAACCTCCAGAATAATGTTGAGTGGAAGTGGTGAGAGTGGATATCCCTGTCTTCTTCCTGATCTTAGGGGGAAAGCATACAGTCTTTTACCAAAAGTATGACATTAGTTGTGGGTTTTTTATAATGCCCTTATCAGATTGATAAAGTTTCCTTCTATTCCTGGTTTGTTGATTGTTTTTATCATTAAAGGGTATTAGATTTTGTCAAGTTATTCTATTGGAGTATTACATTAATTGATATTAAGTTGTTAAGCCAAATGTGCATTCTGAAGGTAATTTACTTCATCATGGTGTATATCTTATATATTGTTGGATATAGGAACAGGTATATCTACTAATTTGCCAATGTTTTATTTGTTTTTAAGAATTTTTGCATCTATAGTGCCAAGATACTGGTCTGTGTTTTCTTGCAGCATTTTTGTCTGGCTTAGCATCAGGGTAATACTGGCCTCATAAAATGATTTGGAAGTGTTACTTCTGTTTTTGGAAGAGGTTATGAAGGATTGGCATTAATAACTCTTTGGTAGATTATGCCACATGAGTTTGGGTTTTTCTTTTTGGGAAGTATTTTAATTACTAATTCACTCTTTTTAAAAAAATTAAAGTATCATTGATATGCAATCTTATTTTGGTTTCAATATACAACACAGTGGTCCAACAGTTACCCATACTATTAAATCCTCACCCCCTCTAGTATGGTTAATATCAGTGTAGTAAGATGTTATAAAATCATTGACTATATTTTCCATGCTGTACTACCATCCTGTGACCAACTTATATAATGATTGTGAATTATTGTGCCCCTTTATCCCCTTCCCCCTGTCTCTGCCCTGCACCCTCCCTGACTGCTCCCCTTTGGTAACCACTAGTCCCTTCTTGGGGTCTATGAGTCTTCTGCTATTTTGTTCCTTCTGTTTTACTTTGTTTTTATACTCTAAAATCATATGATATTTGTCTCTCTTAGCCTGTCTTATTTCATTGAGCATAATACCCTCTAGATCCATCCATGTTGTTTCAAGTGGCAGGATTTCTTTTCTTTTTATTGCTGAATAATATTTCATTGTGTAAATGTACCACATCTTCTTTACCCATTCATCTATTAATGGACACTTGTTTGCTTCCATATCTTGGGTATTGCAAATAGTGCAATAAACATAGGGGGTGCATATGTCTTTTCGAATCAGGGATTTTATTTTCTTCCGGTAACTTCCTAGGAGTGGAATTACTGGGTCAAATGGTATTTCTGTTTTTAGTTTTTTGAAGAATTTCCATATTGCTTTCTACAATGGTTGCACCAATTTACATTCCCACCAACAGTGAGGGGAGGGTTACTATTTCTCCGCACCCTTGCCAGCATTTGTTATTCCTTGTCTTTTGGCAACTCGTGAGCTGATATCTCATTGTTTAGTTTCCATTTCCCTGATGATTAGCAATGTGGAGCATCTTTCCATGTGCTTGTTGGCCATTTGAGTTTGTTCTTTGGAAAAGTGTCTGTTAAGATCCTCCACCCATTTTTTAATCGGGTTATTTGTTTTTTTGGGTGTTGAGGCGTATGAGTTCTTTATATTTTTGGATGTTAACCCTTTATCAAGTGAGACGTTTAGGAATATATTCTCCCATGCTGTGGGATGTCTCTTTGTTCTGCTGATTGTGTCATTTGCTGTATAGAAGCATTTTAGTTGGGATGTAGTCCCACCTGTTCACTTTTTATTTTGTTTCCCTTGCCCAAGGAGATGAGTCCAGAAAAAATTGCTCATGTTTATATTCAAGAGATTTTTGCCTATGTTTTCTTGTAAGAGTTCTATGGTTTCATATCTTACATTCAGGTCTTCGATCCATTTTGAGTTTATTTTTCTGTATGGACTTTGACAGTAATCCAGTTTCATTTTCTTACGTGTAGTTTTCCAGTTTTCCCAACACCAGTTGTTAAACAGGCTGTCTTTTCCCCATTGTATGTCCATGGCTCCTTTATTGTATATTTATTGACCATATATTGCTGGGTTTATATCTGAGTTCTCATTCTATTCCATTGATCTATGGATCTGTTCTTGTGCCAGCACCAATTGTTTTGGTTACTGTGGCTTTGTAGTAGAGTTTGAAGTCAGGGAGCATAATTCCCAGCTTTGTTCTTCTTTCTCAGGATTGCTTTGGCTATTCAGGATCTTTTGTGCTTCCATATGAATTTTAGAACTATTTGTTCTAGTTCATTGAAGAATGCTGTTGGTGTTTTGATAGGGATTGCATTGAATCTATAAATTGCTTTGGGCAGGCTGACCATTTTGACAATGCTCTTCCTATTGTAGATCATGGAATGTATTTCTGTTTATTGGTGTTCTTTAATTTCTGTCATGAGTGTTTGGTAGTTTTCAGGTTATAGGTCTTTCACCTCTTTGGTTAGGTTTATTCCTAGGTATTTTATTCTTTTTGATGCAATTGTAAATGGAGTTATTTTCCTGATTTCTCTTTCTGCTAGTTCATAGTTAGTATATAGGAATGCAACAGATTTCTGTGTATTAATTTTGTATCCTGCAGCTTTTGCTGAATTCAGTTACTAGTTGTAGTAGTTTTTGGTGGAGTCTTTAGGGTTTCTATGTGTAATATCATGTCATCTGCAAACAGGGACAGTTTGACATCTTCCTTACCAATCTGGATGCCTTTTATTTCTTTGTGTTGTCTGATTGCCAGCCGTGGTTAGGACCTCCAGAACTATGTTGAATAAAAGTGGGGAGAGTGGGCATCCTTGTCTTGTTCCTGATCTTAAAGGAAAAGCTTTCAGCTTCTCGATGTTATGTATAATGTTGGCTGTGGGTTTGTCATATATGGCCTTTATTATATTGAGGTACTTGCCCTCTATACCCATTTTGTTGAGAGTTTTTATCATGAATGGATGTTGAATTTTGTTGAATGCTTTTTCAGCATCTATGGAGATGATCATGTGTTTTTTGTCCTTTTTGTTGATGTAGTGGATGATTTTCATGGATTTTCGAATGTTGTAACTAACCATCCTTGCATCCCTCGGATGAATCCCACTTGATAATGATGGATGATCTTTTTGATGTATTTTTGAATTTGGTTTGCTAATATTTTGTTGAGTATTTTTGCATCTATGTTCATCAGGGATATTGGTCTGTAATTTTTTTCTTTTTTTGTGGTGTCTTTGCCTGGTTTTAGTATTAGAGCGATGTTGGCCTCTTAGGATGAGTTTGGGAGTATTCCCTCCTCTTCTACTCTTTGGAAAATTTTAAGGAGGATGGGTATTAGGTCTTCACTAAATGTTTGATAAAATTCAGCAGTGAAACCATCTGGTCCAGGAATGTTGTTCTTAGATAGTTTTTTGATTACCAATTCAATTTCTTTGCTGGTAATTGGTCTATTCAGATTTTCTGTTTCTTCCTGGGTCAGCCTTGGAAGGTTGTATTTTTCTAGAAAGTTGTCCATTTCTTCTAGGTTATCCAGTTTTTTATCATATAATTTTTCATATTATTCTCTCATAATTCTTTGTATTTCTGTGGTATCTGTAGTGATTTTTCCTTTCTCATTTCTGATTCTGTTTATGGGTGTAGACTCCCTTTTTTTTATTTTATTTTGTTTATTTATTTTTTATAATTTATTTTGGTATCATTAATCTACAATTACATGTGCAATATTATGGTGATTAAACTACCCCCTTCATCAGGTCCCCTCCCCAAACCCCATTACAGTCACTGTCCATCAGCGTAGTGAGATGCTATAGAATCACTACTTGTCTTCTCTGAGTTGTACAGCCCTCCCCGTGCCCCCCCAACATTACATCTGCTATAATCATAATGCCCCTTTTCCCCCTTATCCCTCCCTTCCCACCCATCTTCCCCAGTCCCTTTCCCTTTGGTAACTATTAGTCCGTTCTTGGGTTCTGTGAGTCTGCTGATGTTTTGTTCCTTCAGTTTTTTTTTTTCTTTGTTCTTATACTCCACATATGAGTGAAATCATTTGTTACTTGTCTTTTTTGGCTTGGCTTATTTCACTGAGCATAATACCCTCTAGCTCCATCCATGTTGTTGCAAATGGTAGGATTTGTTTTCTTCTTATGGCTGAATAATATTCCATTGGGTATATGTACCACATCTTCTTTATCCATTCATCTACTGATGGACACTTAGGTTGCTTCCATTTCTTGGCTATTGTAAATAGTGCTATGATAAACATAGGGGTGCATCTGTCTTTTTCAAATTGGGCTGCTGCATTCTTAGGGTAAATTCCTAGGAGTGGAATTCCTGGGTCAAATGGTATTTCTATTTTGAGTTTTTTGAGGAACCTCCACAGTGGTTGAATTAATTTGCATTCCTACCAGCAGTGTAGTAGGGTTCCCTTTTCTCCACATCCTCACCAACATTTGTTGTTGTTTGTGTTTTGGATGTTGGCCATCCTCACTGGTGTGAGGTGATATCTCATTGTAGTTTTAATTTGTATTTCTCTGATGATTAGTGACGTGGAGCATCTTTTCATGTGCCTGTTGGCCATCTGAATTTCTTCTTTAGAGAAGTGTCTATTCATGTTCTCTGCCCATTTCTTAATTGGATTATTTGCTTTTTGTTTGTTGAGGTGCATGAGTTCTTTATATATTTTGGGTGCTTACTTATGAATATATTCTCCCATACTGTAGGATGTCTTTTTGTTCTACTGATGGTGTCCTTTCCTCTACAGAAGCTTTTCAGGTTGATATTGTCCCACTTGTTCATTTTTGCTTTTGTTTCCCTTGCCCAGGGAGATATGTTCATGAAGAAGTCATTCATGTTTGTGTTCAAGAGATTTTTGTGTATGTTTTTTTCTAAGAGTTTTATAGTTTCATGACTTACATTCAGGTCTTTGATCCACCTTGAGTTTACTTTTGTGTATGGGGTTAGACAGTAGTCCGGTTTCATTCTCTTACATGTACCTGTCCAGTTTTTCTAACATCAGCTGCTGAAGAGGCTGTCATCTCCCCATTGTATATCCAAGGCTCCTTTATCAAATATTAATTGACTGTATATGTTTGGGTTAATGTTTGGATTTTCTATTCTGTTCCACTGGTCTGTGGGTCTGTTTTTGTGCCAATACCAAATTGCTTTATTACTGTGGCTTTGTAGTAGAGCTTGAAGTCAGGGAGTGTAATTCCCCCTGTTTGATTCCTCCTTCTCAGGATTGCTTTGGCTATTCGGGGTCTTTTGTGGTTCCATATGAATGATCTTTGCCATTTTAATTATTATATGTCTTGATGTTTTCTTCCTTGGGTCCCTGTGTTGGGAGATCTGTGCATCTCAGTGGTTTGAGAGACTATCTCGTTCCCCAGATTGGGGAAGTTTTCAGCAATTACCTTCTGAATGAAACTTTCTATCCCTTTTTCTCTCTCTTCTTCTTCTGGTACCCCTATAATGCGAATATTGTTCTGTTTGGATTGGTCACACAGTTCTCTCAATAATCTTTCATTCTTAGAGATTATGTTTTCTCTCTGTGCCTCAGCTTCTTTGTGTGCCTCTTCTCTAATTTCTATTCCATTTACCATCTCTTCTACTTCATCTAATCTGCTTTTAAATCCCTCTGTTGTATATTTCATTTCAGATACGGAATTTCTTAATGATTGAATCTCAAACTTAAATTTGTTCCTAAGGTCTTGAATATTTTTCTGAACCTCCATGAGCATGTTTATAATTTTTATTTTGAACTCTCTTTCAGGAAGATTGGTGAGTTCGGTTTCTTTTGGCCCTCTTTCTCGTGTTTGTGAGTTTCATTTGGCCCTCTTTCTGGGGTTTGTGAGATTTTGGTCTGAACCATGTTCTTTTGACATTTCATATTTCTGTGTGTGCCCAGTAGTGCGCAGAAGCTCCAGTCTCTGGAGCTGCTCATCCCCTAGAGTGAGGTTGGGGATCATAGGGGAGCAGAGCTTGTGCCCAGGGGGGAAGAAAGGTCTGTTTTGTGATTCCCATCTGCAGTGCTTGTCTCCAGTGTCACAGGCAGTGGGCCAAGCACAGAGGTGTAAGCCTCTGTGCTTTTTGTCTTTAGCTGTTGTAGGCGGGGCCTTCCTCTTGCTGGCTTGATGACAGCATAGTGACTGCCAGTTTGCAAAGCTGTGCTGGCAGGCTAGAAGGAAGGTGTAGCAGGCTTTGTGTCACTGTGGGGGGCTTCGGAGCTGAGTAGGCATCCAGGGGGATGGAGCACCTGAAGCTCCTCAAAGTTCCCAAGCAGCTGGGCAGAGCATGCCCAGACAACCTTAACCTTGTCGAGCTCTCCCTTCTCCCGTGCAGCAAGCTCTGTGCAAACCCTTCCCCTTCAGCAGCCCTCTCGCTGCTAGGAAGCCTCTCAGACTCCATGCCTTTCCTCTGACACAGAGCTGCTGGATGTGGATCCCCTTCTGGACAAATGGCTGGAATGTCAATTTCTCAAGCACTCCGGCTATCTGAGCTCCCCAGCGTCCAGAGCACCACACACTATAGGTTTCTGCTCACAATGCAGGTCTCCAGGTCTAGGTGTTCAGCAGTCCCAGGCTTCCACTCCCTCCCCTGCTCTATTTCTCTTCTTCCCGCTGGTGATCTGGGGTGGGGGAAGGGCTTGGGTCCCACCGGATTAAGGCTTTTGTACGTTACCCTGTTTTGTGAGGTCTGCTGTATTCATGAGATGTGTATGCAGTCTGGTTCAGCCTTCTTTCTTGTTGCTGATTTAAGGTTAGTTGTATTAATTAACTATATTTTTGTACTGTTTGTTTTTTAGGAGGTGCTCTCCATCTCACCTCTCAAGCCGCCATCTTGAATTTGATCTTTGCCATTTTAATTATTATATGCCTTGGGTCCCTTGTATTGGGAGATCTGTGCACCTCCATGGCCTGAGAGACTATCTCCTTCCCCAGATTGGGGAACTTTTCAGCAATTACCTCCTCAAAGACACTTTCTATCCCTTGTTCTCTCTCTTCTTCTTCTTGTACTCCTATAATCCAAATGATGTTCCATTTGGATTGGTCACACAGTTGTCAATATTCTTTCATTCCTAGAGATCCTTTTTTCTCTCTGTGCCTCAGCTTATTTGTATCCCTCTTCTCTAATTTCTATTTAATTTATCATCTCCTACACCATATCTAATCTGCTTTAAAAACCCTCCATTGTGTTCCTTAACGATTGGATCTCCATTGTAAATTTGCTCCTCAGTTCTTGAATATTTTTCTGTACCTCCAGGATCATGTTTATGATTTTTATTTTGACATCTCATTCAGGAAGATTGACTAGTTCAGTGTCACATGATCATTTTTCTTGTGTTTGTGGTATTTTGGTTTCAACCACGTTCCTTTGGTGTTTCATATTTGTGTGTGGCAGCCTCTAGTTTCAGAAGCTCTGCTCTCTTTAGCTGCTCAGCCCCTGGAGTGATGTTGGGGTTGCAGGGGTGCCTTGCTGGTGCCTGGGGGCAGGAAAGAGCTGTTTTCTGCTCTCCAGCTGTTATTCCTGTCTCCACTGCCGGAACCAATGGGCTGAATACACAGGTGTAAGCCTGTATGTTTTATGATTGTAGCTGCTGTAGGCGGGGCTTCTCTCTGGCTGGCCTGATGCCAGGGCAGGGGTTGCTGGTTTGCCAGCCAGGTGCGAGCTGGCTGGGGAGAAGGTGCAGCAGACTGGGTATTACGGTTGGGGGCCTTGGAGTTGTGTAGCCAGCCAGGGAGATCTAGTGCCTTAAGATCCTGATAGTTCCGAAGCTGCTGGGCAGAGTGCGCCTGGAGAGTTTTGTCCATCTGTCTTTTATCCTGAGCAGTCATCTCTGTGCAATCCTTGCTCCTTTAGCAGCCCTCTGGCTGTTAGGAAGTCTCTCAGACTGCCTGCCCAGAGCAGCCGGATATGGATTCCTGTTTTTCACAAGCAGCTGGAGTCTCAGCCTCTCTAGGTATTCCACCTATCTTAGCTTTCCAACCCCACTGATCACCAGAGCACCATGCAATGTAAGTTTTTGCTCCCAGAGCAGATCTCCAGGGCTAGGTGTTCAGCAGTAGCAGGCCTTCACTCCCTCCCTGCTCTGTTTGTCTTCCTCCCGCCGGTGAGCTGGTGTGGGAGAAGGGCTTGAGTCCCGCTGGGTCACGGCTTTTGTATGTTACCCTGCTTTGTGAGGTCTGTTCTTTTCTCCAGATGTATGCAGTCTGGTGCAGCCTTCTTTCTTGTTGCTCTTTCAGGATTAGTTATATTAGTTATGTTTTCATATTATATGTTGTTTTATCTGGAGATCTATGTCTCTCACCTCTCATGCTGCCATCTTTAATCCCTCTTTATTGATTTTTTTTCTTCCTGTTCACTCTTTGGTTTATCTGTGGTCTAATATTTATTATTTCCTTCCTTCTGCTTGATTTAGGTTTAGGTTGGTTTTTTTTTTTCTCATTCCTTGATTTATAAATTAGGTGGTATAATTTGAGATCTTGTTTTTTTTTTTATGTATGTGTTTACAGCTATAAACTTCATTCTTTGAACTGCTTTTGCTGCATCCTGTAAGTTCTGGTATTTGTGCTTTCATTTTCTTTTATGTCAAAATATTTTCTAATTTCCCTTGTGACTGTGAAACCCATTGGCCTTCTTAGAGTGTAAATTTCTACATATTTGTGAAATTCCTAGTTTTTCTTATGCTGTTGATTTCTAGTTTAATTCCTTTGTGATTGGAAAAGATACTGTGTATTTCAGTACTCTTGAATTTGTTAAGACATATTTTGTAGCTTAATATGTGTTCTACCCTGAAGAATGTTTCATGTGTTCTCGAGCAAATGTGTATTCTGTTGTTGTTGAGTGGAGTGTTCTGTATATATCTGTAAGGTCCATTGGGTCTATGGTGATGTTCAGTCCCTCTGTTTTCTTCTTTTTCTGTCTGGTTGTTCTACCCATTATTGAAAGCTAGGTATTGAAAGTTACTAATGTGTTGCTGTATATTTTCTCCTTCAATTCTTTAAAAGTTTGCCTTGTTAATTTAGGAGCTCTAAGTATTGGTGCATAAGTACTTGAAATTTGTTGTATCTTTTCGGTGAAGTACCCTTTTATCATTGTATAATATCCTTCTTTATCTCTTGTAACAGTTTTTGATTTAAAGTCTGTTTTGTCAGAGCTTAGTGTATTGACTCCTATGCTCTTTTGATTACCATCTGCATGAAATATCTTTCAGCCTATATGTGTCCTTACATATAAGGTGTTTCTCTCATAGGTAGCATATAGTTGGAAGACCACTAACTTTTAATATTAAAAAGTGACTCAGATGGACTCTTTAAGGCTGTTCTTTTTTTTAAGCAAAAGACATTTAATCTCAGATCAGATAGTTGCTGATGACACCTGCTTAGGTTTCAAGCATTCATCTTAAGAATCCTCCTTTCAAGTATTTGGATTACACACTATCCAGAGGTAACTGTGGAAAAACTGATCATATATAATGGAATATATTAGAAAGTAATTTTCTTGAAAAAGTCAAGAGTCACATAGGTAAGAAAACTAAGTAGTTCTGGGAAATGGGATTTTTAATAAGAGCTTTTAACATTTAACTCCTGGGTTTTCTTTGAATTGATAAAAGTGAGTGGGAGTGTTCTTTTTCTCACACATTGGGTTAAGTGTCAGAGTGCTAGTTTCTTAATATTGTATTATTAGTTTTCTAATTGAACTTTCTTTTTGTAAGCTTTTTTGAAAGGCAAGACCCCATGCTCTATACCCAGCATTATTTAGCAGCAGTGAATAACCATTTTGAACATTCATTTTGGCATTCATCTTTCCTGGAGGGCTCAAAGAAGACTAACTGCGCCAAAACATTGGCTGTATTCTTATGTATTTAGGGATTTCAGATTGCCAAAATGAATTTGCAAAATGTATTTCTTTGCTTTTTATTCTTTATCCCTTAAAAATTGCCTTTGAAACAAGGTGGGCGTGCCACATGGTGCTCTATCTTTTCAGAAAAGCTTCTTGGAAGAGTTGATATCTTAGAAATCTCTTTAGTTTTTGAATAGAATTTAAATCAAGCTGGCCTTCTGTAACCAAAAGCACATTGTTATAAAGTGCTGTGTAAAAATGTTTTGTTAGTATAGCAACAGTGTTTTAATTCTGAAAAAAAATCTGGTAACCTTGGGTTACCTTCAAAGGTCTTTTCACATTTTGGTTATTAAAATTTGTTAGCATTTATCTTTTCTTGACTCACAACTGTTTTACTTTTATAACCTTTCTTTTTTATGAACATCATATCTTTTTAAAATCTCTTTGAGGATCTGAGATATTCATTATACAGTTTTTTGAGAATATAGTTTGTAGTAGCATTTTTAGGAGTGTCATTTTGTTTTGTCTTTTGGTGCACCCTTCTTACCTGGTGTTTTTGTGGTTGTGTTTGCCTGTCTCTTATGCCTTTTTCTTTAGAAGTAGGTTTTATATTGGAAGCTTTGGGTTCTTAATCTCCAGCGGTATTCTGTAGGGCAAATCTCAAGAACCAGTACCTGAACCAGTGGGTGACTGGAATAGGTCATTTTTGTTTGACTGCTTCTGATTTTTTTCTGTTTGTATTGCTTCAGCCTTGGGCTCTAGCCACAGCTTTCATTGCCTTCTTTCACAGGTGGGAGAGGCCTGATTCAACTCCTCATTTCACCAAATGAGCTTGACTTTAATCCCACTCTCCATCCTCTGAGATGATTTTAGTCCCTGTTATTAGGGTTAATTTCTTAGGTGTCTTAAATAGTAAGGTTTTAAAACTTGCTTGCTTTTGTTTATTCTTTTACCTCTAGGGGTATAGGAGGTTAAGGAAATGCTGTAGTTTATTGGAAAATATTTGAGTCCTAATTGGGTAACCAGAAGACCCTGTTTCCATATTTTTGAGTGATTTGATAAGAACTTGAGACAGTGGTTGTGAAGTTGAAATGTGAAAGTGCTTTATAAACTGGGAAATATAATCTAAATGTTAGATTTTTATTGTTATTTAATCATAGTGACTGTACTACTACTGTATTTAAACCTGATTTTAATTTTCAGTTTATTCCATTGACCCATCGCTTATGGCAAGAACCATTAAATCAAGACAATAATGGAACACAGATTTCTGATGCTAATGTGGTCTCTTTGGGAAAAACAGCTCAGTGGGGTTCTGGGGGTGATCAGGTGTGTCTTGTGTAATTGGCAAACTTTCTTTGATAAGCAGCACAAGAAATTCTTATTTAGCTGTGAAGTATGGAAAGAGGTGAATTAGTTTAATATTCCATTTTTTCTAACAGAACTTTGGCAACCTTAATTACATAGACTAGCAATTCACATTTTTTTTTGTCTCAGGACTCCTTTACATTCTTCAAAAATATTTTAAAGAGCTATTGTTTATATGGGTTATCTATATTGATATTTAGCTTACTAGAAATTTAAAAAATATTTAATTTAAAATAAAAAACCCATTATGTATTAACATAATGTATTTTAAAATGAAAAATGACTATTTTCCAAAACAAAAAAAATTAGTTGAAAAAGTGCATTGTATTACATTTTTGCATATCTCTTTAAAGTCAGGCTTACTGGAAGATGATGCATTAGACAGTGGGTTCTCCAGAAAAATAGAACCAGCAAAAGACATGTACAAACATAGAAATATCTATGTATATCTATCTACATATATTGTAATGAATTGGCTTATGTAATTATGGAGGCTAAGAATGCCCAAGGTCTGCAACCTGGAGACCCCAGAAGAGTTGATAGTATAGTCTCAGTTCAAATCTGAAGGCCTGAGAACCAGGATAACAACAGGTATAAGTTTTAGACTGAGTCTGAGGCCCGGAGGTCTAGGCCAGCTGATGGTATAAGTTCCATTCCACATCTAAGTCCAGATGCAGGAGAAGACCATCTCAGCTTGAAGACCAGCCGACAGAGAGAACTCTTTCTTGCTCAGCTTTTGTTCTAATGGAGGCTTTTAATGGAGGATGAGGCCTGCCTACTTTGGGAAGGGCAATCTGCTTTGATGAGTCTTTGGATCAAATGTTAATCTTATCTGTACACACCCTTAGGGGCTCACTCAGGAAAACGTTTAACCAGATATCTGGGCACCCAGTGGCCAAGCCGAGTTGACACATAAAATTAACCAACACAACTGGATTCTCAGATCTGCCTCTACGTTTAGTCTGTTGGGATATATTGCTTTGGTTGAGGTATGTGAAGAAAATATGGCCTTATGTAGATACATAGTTAGAAAAGGGAGTGCCCACATAGATGCCCTGAAAGGGTGTCAGTGACCCCTAGGGATCCTTGGACCACACTTCAAGAACTGCTAATCTAGAACATAGTCATATATACTTAAAAGAAATGGAAAAATTGGAAAATGGAAAAATAGGGAAAAGCTCATATATGTTTGTTGGAAGAAAAATGCAACTTCACTTACAAAGGTTAAATATTTAAGGTTGATTATCCAATAACTTGGGTATCAGATTTCTTCTAGTGCTTTTGGTTTCCCCTAAGTTGCAGTGATTATTCTTTAGATGCAAGATATGGAGCAGAGAGATTTGTAGTCACCAAGCAAAAGGGGTTAAGAGAAACCCTAACCAGAAAAAGCACAGTACTCTGGGGCCATTAAATGGAAGGGGGATTGTTATGGGTTTAATTGTGTACCCCAAAATGATGTGTCAAAGTCCTAATCCCCAGTACCTCAGAATGGGATCTTATTTGGAAACAGGGTAAATGCAGATATAATTATTTAAGGTAAGTTGAGATCATATTGGAGTAGGATGGGACGACCTTGTGCAAGAGAACACCAAGTGAAGAGGGAGACACACAGGAAGAAGCTAGAAGACAGAGGCAAAGATTGAAGTCATACTGCCACAGTCAAGGGATCCTGGGGCTACTGGAAAGTAGAAGTAAGGAAGGATCCTCTTCTGTATAGGCTTTGGATGGAGCATGGCCTTGCCAACATCTTGGCCTGAAGTCTGAACTGTGAGAGAATAAATGTCTGTTTTAAGTCCCAAGTTTGTGTAACTCTGTTATGGCAGCTCTAGGAAACAAGTACAGGATGTATCCCTAAAGAGTTTAATATTCTCTGATGATGTGGTTGTGGTAGAGCACAGTCCAAAGTAGATGTCTTCCTTTTTGTCCCTTTCTTATATAAACCATGGATGGATACTGTAGTTCTTCATTTCTGTCTTCATACCTGGGTTCTTCAGATCAGCTGGAGCGTTATGTCACTTACTAATTTCTTCTCCTCTTTTCTCCTGGTTATTTTGTTCATTCATCCTTTTTGCTGTCATCTGAGTTACCTCTCTTTATTCACTGAAAACTATAGGCTCTTGCTAAACTGTCCTCCTCTAGTTTCTTTCACTGCAGCTAACATTACCCATCCAGTGTCAAACTCTTGGATCTTTTAGCTAACCTGTAGAGATCTTTTCCTCTACTCCTTCTCCCAACCTTCTCCTACCCTCACGAGGTTACTCATTCCATTCCATGGTCACAGTCTAGACCTTGTCATCTCCAGCAGCTTGAGTACAAACCATCCTCTCTTCCCCTCCAGCTACTGTCCCCATTTAACATTCTCCTCACTGTCAAGTCAAATTTTCAAGAGTTGTCTACATTTTCTATCTCTACCTCCTGTATTTTACCCTCATTTCAAATTTTTAGTATCTTAATTTTAATTTTTTTACTCTCATTTTAAAAAAGTCAGGTTTATTGAGGTATAATTTAAATATATTAAAATTTACTCCTAACTGTGCAGTTTGGTGAATTTTGACAAATACATGCAGTCATATAATCATTACCACATTTGAGATATACCAGTTGTCATCACCCCAAAAAAGTTTCCTTGTGTCCTTTTTAGTTAGTCATCTCCCCATTCTAGTCCCTGGCAACCACTGATCTGATTTCTGTCCCTGTAATTTTGCCTTTTCAGAATTACAGTGTGTAGACTTTTGCATATGGCTTCTTTAATTTGGCACATGCTTTTGAGATTCATCCATGTTGTATGAATCAGTAGTTGGTTGTTTTTAATTTTTTACTGCTGGTGGTATTCCACTCATGTTCAGGTTCTTAGGTAGACAGATGGTTTCATATCTCTTGGGTAAAAACCTAGGAATGGGATTGCTGGCTGATATGGTACTTGTATGTTTAACATTATAAGAAAGTGCCAAATGTTTCCCAAAGTGGCTCTACTATTTTGCCTTCCCCACAATGTATGAATTCTAATTGATTTGCATCCTTGTCAGCCCTTGGTATTGTCAGTTTTCTTGCTTTTTGTTTAAAAAATTTTAGCCATTCTAAGTGTCTTATTATGGTTTTAATATGCATTTTCCTAATGACTAATAATAATGACTAGATGACTAATGTGCATCTTTCTGTGTGCATATTTGCCATCCATGTTTCTTCTTTAGTGAAGGGTCTTTTTAAATTTCTTCCCCATTTTTTATGTGACTTTTTTTCTATTTAGTGTTTAGAGTTCCATATGTATTCTAAATTCAAGTCCTTTATCAAATAATGTGTTTTGCAAATATTTTCTCCTAGTCTTTGTTTTTTCTTTAAATTCTCCTCTGGCTTGAGCAGAAGCTTTAATTTTGATGAATACTTTCATAGCATGATAGGAAGAATATTGTTATTTTTTAATGAATACTAAATTTAAAAGGAAAACACCTAAAAAATTGGTTGCCATTAGTATTTTTTTTTTTACAATTTATTTTGGTATCTTTAACCTACAATTGCATGTGCATTATTATGGTGATTAAACTCCCCCTTCATCAGGTCCCCCCCACCAACCCTATTACAGTGACTGTCCATCAGTGTAGTGAGATGAGAATCACTACTTGTCTTCTCTGAGTGGTACAGCCCTCCCAGTGCACCCCCTACCTTACGTCTGCTAATCATAATGCCCCTTTTACCCTCTTATCCCTCCCTTCCCACCCATCTTCCCCAGTCCCTTTCCCTTTGGTAACTTTTAGTCGGTTCTTGGGTTCTATGAGTCTGCTGCTGTTTTGTTCCTTGAGATTTTTTCTTTGTTCTTATACTCCACATATGAGTGAAATCATTTGATACTTGTCTTTTTTGGCTTGGCTTATTTCACTGAGCATAATACCCTCTAGCTCCATCCATGTTGTTGCAAATGGTAGGATTTGTTTTCTTCTTATGGCTGAATAATATTCCATTGTGTATATGTACCACCTCTTCTTAATCCATTCATCTACTGATGGACACTTAGGTTGCTTCCATTTCTTGGCTATTGTAAATAGTGCTGCAGTAACATAGGGGTGCATCTGTCTTTTTGAAACTGGGCTGCTGCATTCTTAGGGTAAATTCCTAGGAGTGGGATTCCTGGGTCAAATGGTATTTCTATTTTGAGTTTTTTGAGGAACCTCCATACTGCTTTCCACAATGGTTGAACTAATTTGCATTCCCACCAGCAGTGTAGAAGGGTTCCCTTTTCTCCACATCCTCGCCAACATTTGTTGTTGTTTGTGTTTTGGATGTTGGCCATCCTCACTGGTGTGAGGTGATATCTCATTGTGGTTTTAATCTGCATTTCTCTGATGATTAGCAATGTGGAGCATCCTTTCATGTGCCTGTTGGCCATCTGAATTTCTTCTTTAGAGAAGTGTCTATTCATGTCTCTGCCCATTTCTTAATTGGATTATTTCCTTTTTGTTTGTTAAGGTGTGTGAGTTATTTATATATTTTGTATGTCAACCCCTTATCAGATATATCATTTATGAATATATTTTCCCATATTGTAGGATGTCGTTTTGTTCTACTGATGGTGTCCTTTGCTGTACAGAAGCTTTTCAGCTTGATATAGTCCCACTGTTCATTTTTGCTTTTGTTTCCCTAGCCCGGGGGGATATGTTCATGAAGAAGTCACTCATGTTTATGTCCAAGAGATTTTTGCCTATGTTTTTTTCTAAGAGTGTTATGGTTTCATGACTTACATTCAGGTCTTTGATCCACCTTGAGTTTACCTTTGTGTATGGGGTTACACAGTAGTCCAGTTTCATTCTCTTACATGTAGCTGTCCAGTTTTTCCAACACCAGCTGCTGAAGAGGCTGTTATCTCCCCATTGTATATCCAAGGCTCCTTTATCAAATATTAATTGACTGTAGATGTTTGAGTTAATGTTTGGATTTTCTATTGTGTTCCACTGGTCTGTGGGTCTGTTTTTGTGCCAGTACCAAATTGTCTTGATTACTGTGGCTTTGTAGTAGAGCTTGAAGTCAGGGAGCGTAATTCCCCCTGTTTGATTCCTCCTTCTCAGGATTGTTTTGGCTATTCGGGGTATTTTCTGGTTCCATATGAATTTTAGAATTATTTGTTCCAGTTCATTGAAGAAAGCTGTTGGTAGTTTGATAGGGATTGGGTTGAATCTGTAGATTGCTTTAGGTAGTATAGCCATTTTCACAATATTTATTCTTCCTAGCCAAGAGTATGGGATGCACTTCCATTTGTTAATGTCTTCTTTAATTTCTCTTAGGAGTGTCTTGTAGTTTTCAGAGTACAGGTCTTTCACTTCCTTGGTTAGGTTTATTCCTAGGTATTTTATTCTTTTTGATGCAATTATGAATGGAATAGTTTTTCTGATTTCTCTTTCTGTTAGTTCATCGTTAGTGTATAGGAAAGCAACAGATTTCTGTGTGTTAATTTTGTATCCTGCAACTTTGCTAAATTCAGATATTAGTTCTAGTAGTTTTGGAGTGGAATCTTTAGGGTTTTTAATGTACAGTATCATGTCATCTGCAAATAGTGACAGTTTGACTTCTTCTTTACCAATCTGGATACCTTGTATGTCTTTGTTTGTCTGATTGCCGTGGCTAGGACCTCCAGTACTATGTTGAATAACAGTGGAGAGAGTGGGCACCCCTGTCTTGTTCCTGATTTTAGATGAAAAGCTTTCAGCTTCTCGCTGTTAAGTATGATGTTAGCTGTGGGTTTGTCATATATGGCCTTTATAATGTTGAGGTACTTGCCCTGTATACCCATTTTGTTGAGAGTTTTAATCATGAATGGATGCTGAATTTTATCAAATGCTTTTTCAGCATCTATGGAGATGATCATGTGGTTTTTGTTCTTTTTATTGATATGATGGATGATGTTGATGTATTTTTGAATGTTGTACCATCCTTGCATCCCTGGGATGAATCCCACTTGATCATGGTGTATGATCCTCTTGATATATTTTTGAATTCAGTTTGCTAATATTTTTTGAGTATTTTTGCATCTACGTTCATCAGGGATATTGGTCTGTAATTTTCTTTTTTAGTGAGGTCTTTGTCCGGTTTTGGTACTAGAGTGATGCTGGCTTCATAGAATGAGTTTGGAAGTATTCCCTCCTCTATTTTTTGCAAAACTTTAAGGAGAATGGGTGTTATTTCTTCTCTATATGTCTGGTAGAATTCAGAGGTGAATCCATCGGGTCCGGGGGTTTTGTCATTGGGTAGTTTTTTGATTACCGATTCAATTTCGTTGCTGGTGATTGGTCTGTTTAGTTTTTCTGTTTCCTGCTTGGTCAGTCTTGGAAGGGTGTATTTTTCTAAGAAGTTGTCCATTTCTTCTATGTTTTGCAGCTTGTTAGCATATAGATGCTCGTAATATACTCTTACAATTCTTTGTATTTCTGTGGGGTCCGTCGTTATTTTTCCTTTCTCATTTGTGATTCTGTTTATATGTGTAGATTCTCTTTTTCTCTTAATGAGTCTGGCTAGGGGTTTATCTATTTTGTTTATTTTTTCAAAGAACCAGCTTTTGGTTTCATTGATTTTTTCTATTGTTTTATTCTTCTCAATTTTATTTATTTCTTCTCTGATCTTTATTATGTCTCTCCTTCTGGTAACTTTGGGCCTCATTTGTTCTTCTTTTTCCAATTTCAATTATTGTGTCCTTAGACTGTTCATTTGGGAATGTTCTTCCTTCTTTAAATAGGCCTGGATTGCTATATACTTTCCTCTTAGAACTGCCTTTGCTGCGTCCCACAGAAGTTGTGGCTTTGTGTTGTTGTTGTCATTAGTCTCCATATATTCTTTGATTTCTGTTTTGATTTGGTCGTTAACCCATTGATTCATTAGGAGAATGTTGTTAAGTCTCCATGTATTTGTGAGCCTTTTTGATTTCTTTCTAAAATTTATTTCTAGTTTTATACCTTTGTGATCTGAGAAGTTGGTTGGTAGGATTTCAATATTTTTGAATTTACTGAGGTTCTTTTTGTGGCCTAGTATGTGGTCTATTCTGGAAAATGTGCACTTGAGAAGAATGTGTATCCTGCTGCTTTTGGGTGCAGAGTTCTGTAGATATCTGTTAGGTCCATCTGTTCTAGTGTGTTGTTCAGTGCCTCTGTGTCTTTACTTCTCCTCTGCCTGGTTGATCTATCCTTTGGAGTGAGTGGTGTGTTAAAGTCTCCCAAAATAATTGCATTGCTGTTCATTTCCTCCCTCAATTCTGTTAGTATTTGTTTCTATGCTGACGCTCCTGTGTTGGGTGCATATATATTTGTAATGGTTATATCTTCTTGTTGGATGACCCCTTTATCATTATGTAATGACCTTCTTTATCTCTTGCTACTTTCTTCATTTTGAAGTCTGTTTTATCTGATACATGTACTGCAACACCTGCTTTTTTCTCTGTTGTTTGCATGAAATATCTTTTTCCATCCCTTCACTTTTAGTCTGTGTATATCTTTGGGTTTGAGGTGAGTCTCCTGTAAGCACCATATAGATGGGTCTTGCTTTTTTATCTACTGTTACTCTGTGTCTTTTGATTGGTGTATTCAGTCCGTTTACATTTAGGGTGATTATTGATAGATATGGACTTATTGCCATTGCTGGCTTTAGATTCGTGGTTACCAAAGGTTCAAGGGTTGCTTCTTTACTATCTAGGAATCTAACTTAACTTTCTTGTTAAGTTATTGTGAATGCCGTCTGATGTTTCTTTATCTCTTCCTTCCTATTCTTCCTCCTTTCTTTATATAGTAGGTGATTTATTCTTTACCTTTAGTTAGTATTTGGATGGTCTGCTTTCTTTGCTATGATTTTATTTTCTCTGGTGACATCTTTTTAGCCTTAGGGGTGCTTCCCTCTAGAGCAGTCCATTTAAGATATCCTGTAGTAGTGGCTTATGAGAGGCAAACTCTCTCAACTTTTGTTTGCCTTGAAATTGTTTAATCCCTCCGTCATATTTAAATGATAATCTTGCTGGATACAATATTCTTAGTTCGAGGCCCTTCTGTTTCATTACGTTAAATATATCATGCCATTCTCTTCTGGCCTGTAAAATGTCTGTTGAGAAGTCTGATGACAGTCTGATGGGTTTTCCTTTGTAGGTGATCTTTTTTCTCTCTCTAGCTGCCTTTAATACTCTGTCTTTATCTTTGATCTTTGCCATCTTAATTGTTATGTGTCTTGGTGTTTTCTTCCTTTGGTCCCTTGTGTTGGGAGTTCTGTGGGCTTCCGTGGACTGCGAGACTATTTCCTTCCCCAGCGTGGGAAAGTTTTCAGCAATTATTTCTTCAAAGACACTTTCTATCCCTTTTTCTCTCTCTTCTTCCTCTGGTACTCCTATAATGCCAATATTGCTCCGTTTTGATTGGTCACACAGTTCTCTTAATATTCTTTCATTCTTAGAGATCCTTTTATCTCTCTGTGCCTCAGCTTCTCTGTATTCCTGTTCTCTGTTTTGTATTTCATTGACAGTGTCTTGTACCTCATCCAGTCTGCTGTTAAGCTCATCGATGGCTTTTCTCATTTCTGCATAGTCTTTCCTCATTTCCTCCCTCAGCTCTTGCACATTTTTCTGTAGATCCGTCAGCATGGCTATGACTTTTATTCTGAATTCTTTTTCAGGAAGACTGTGCATGTCCATTCCTTCAGGTTCTTTCTCAGGGGTTGTCTGTGTCTGAAGCTTTGTCTGTACCATATTCCTCTGTCTTCATGGCTATAGAATTGGTTGCTGGTAGTTGTCGCGTATGTCAGCTGGGCTCTTTATGACCGCCTCGCCAGCTGCTGAGTCCTCTCAGTTGTGGCTACACGATGTGCGCTTTCTTGTGTGTTCTGGTCTCTGTTTTAGGAATAGTTGTATTTGCTGTGTTTTTGTGGATAAGTATAATGTTGGGAGGAAAATTCTGCCACTCCGTTCACGCCGCCATCTTCCTGGAAGTCCTAGACATTAGTATCTTTGTCTTCTTGCAGAACCCCAAGCGATAGCTGAGGCAGTTCTTGGTATTCAGGGAGTTTTCAAACGCCTCTGCTTGATCTACAGAAGCTATACACCCATTGTGCAAAGGGATATATTGTCTTTGCAGGGTGGTGAGAGGGTGAGAATGACAACTCTGTTAAACAAAAGACTGCAGATATAAACATTCCGAACCAAAGGTCAAACGCTTTAAACTCTGCCAACTTGGCACCTGCAGTGAATAGCTTAGGACACCCTCACACAGATCTTGGAGAGTGGAAGAATTCAGCAATCACAGTTTCTCTATGGAACCCCAGAGGAGAATAAAATTGTAGCGAAGATGAGAGGAGTCACTATTTAAAATAAAGCATGGAGACTGCAGTCCTTTCAGCTTGGTCCTTTCAACAAGTTGATTGCGCCAATGTAAGGGGCAAGTGGAATACTACAAAATGCCCTCAGACTTCTCCAGGTACACGGCTCCTGGTTAGAGGCAGGAAGTGCGCGGGGCTGGGGGTGCTAAGGGGCCATCGCGCCTCAGCGGCCACTCCCCTCACGGTTCGCTCCGTGGTCGGTAGTCGCCATTAGTATTTAATTCAACTTTAATTCAACATTGCTACTTACTATGGTCTGTCAATTGCTTCCAGTCCATGAATTACTTGTTACTGGCTTGTGAAGAGGTAAGTACAAGAATATAGAGGAATGCTTAGCAACTTGTACAGCAATTTGACAGAGTAATTTTATGTTTTTTAGAACCAGAAATCAGACATTTGGCCCTGTATTTTGTATTTTGGGCTTATGTGTCTTTTCAGTTTCACTTTTTAAATTATGTTTGTTTTTTTAATTTTGAAAGTTATTTTTACTTACTTTTTTTATTAGTATTTTAATAAAAATGTCTGTTGTGAATTGGAAATAGCAAAAACTGTTCTTTTCCATAGATGTTTTGAGAAGCATTGCTCTGAATCATGCCACTAATGTGAGAATAAACATTTGAAAGAGACAAATGTACAGTATCACTATTCATGGATGATTTGATTTATATACTGAGAAGAAACAAAAGCCCTTTAGAAACCAGTATAGCTAATAAGAATTTAGTAAAGTGGTCAAATGTAGAAAATATTGTGGCTTTAGGTTTGGAATATTTTTTCAGTTTTATTATAACCAGATTGTAAGATTTCATCATGTAGAAGCAAAGTATTGTTTTAATGATAAGAACTGTTAAAGAATAGCAGAGATGCCAGTAATTCAACACCGTAAAAGAGGTTTAGTGATGGGAAGAGGTGTAAAATGTTAATATTGTGAAAAACACAGAACAGGTTTACTTTTTCCAAAGTTTGATGAGATTGTCATATAGAAGCCATATGCTACATGAGTGGACATTTTAATCTAAGTGTTAATATGTATAACTCAGTTAATGACTCAGCATGTTCTCTTTCAAAATTACTGTTTTAGAAAACAGAATCTTGGCATCATCTTCCTCAAGAAATGGACTTTTCCAACACCTTGGATACAACCCAGACCAGGTTTAATATGAGAGAGGAAGGGACCAAAGTGACAGACTTCCCCTCTCTGGAGGAAGGTTTATTGACCCAATCAAAAAATCGAGTAAAGGAGCCCAACAGAGATCTCTTATGTTCTCCATTGCTAGGTAATGCTCTTTATTTTTAACTAGTAGTAATACTTCACATTTGTAAAATATTTTTCAGGGACTTTAAGTTTTGCTTTTAAATCCTTTCTTGAGTTGAAGAGCTCTGTAGAGTCATACTCAAAGGTATTTGCTTCTTTCTGGGTTTTTCCACACTGGCTAGCTGGTCTAGTTATATTAAATGTGCAGTTACCCCGCATTTTATCACACCTTGCTCACAGGAGACAGTAAAGTGTTAACTTCCTCTCTAGTGGGTATGTCT
>JAQQAC010020896.1:63722631-63751565 GCA_029783875.1 Phataginus tricuspis
AAAAAAAAAAAAAAAGATCATCCATCATGATCAAGTGGGCCATCCCAGGGATGCAAGGATGGTGCAACACTCGAAAATCCATCATCATCCACCACATTAACAAAAAGAAGGAAAAAAACCGCATAATCATCTACATAGATGCTGAAAAATCATTTGACAAAATTCAACTTCAATTCATGATAAAAACTCTCAACAAAATGGGTATAGAGGGCAAGTACCTGAACATAATAAAGGTCATATATCACTATCCCACAGGCAACATTATACTTAAGATCGAGAAGCTGAAAGCTTTTCCTTTAGTATAGGAACAAGACATTCTCCCCACTTTTGTTCAACCTGGTTCGAGAGGTCCTAGCCATGGCAGTCAGACAACACAAAGAAATAAAAGGCATCCAGATTGGTAGGGAAGAAGTCAAACTGTCCCTCTTCGCAGATTACATGATATTGTACATAAAAGACCCTCAATAATCCACTCCAAAAATACTATGTCTAATATCTGAATTCAGTAAAGTTGTGGGATACAAAAATAATACACAGAAATCTGTTGCATTCCTGTACACTAACAATGAACTAGCAGAAAGAGAAATCAGGAAGACAATTCCATTCACAATTGGATCAGAAAGAATTAAATACCTAGGAATGAACCTAACCAAGGAAGTGAAAGACTTATACTCTGAGAAGAACAAGACACTCTTGAGACAAACTAAAGAAGATACCAATAAATGAAAACACATCCTGTGCTCATGGATAGGAACAATTAATGTCAAAATGGCCATCCTGCCTAAAGTAATCTACAGATTCAATGCAATCCCTGTCAAAATACCAACAGCATTCTTCAATGAACTGGAGCAAATAGTTCTAAAATTCATACGGAACCACAAAAGACCCAGAATAGTCAAAGCAATCCTGAGAGGGAAGAATAAAGTGGAGGGAATTACATTCCCTGACTTCAAGCTCTACTACAAAGCCACAGTAATCAAGGCAATTTGGTACTGGCTCAAAAATAGGCCCATGGACCAATGGAACAGACTAGAGAGACCAGATATAAACCCAAGCATATATTGTCAATCAATACATGATAAAGGAGTCATGGATATACAATGGGGAAATGACAGCCTCTTCAACAGCTGGTGTTGGCAAAACTGGACAGCTACATGTAAGAGAATGAAACTGGATTATTGTCTCACCCCATGTACAAATGTAAACTCAAAATGGATGAAAGACCTGAATGTAAGTCACATAACCATAATACTCTTAGAAAAAAACATAGGCAAAAATCTCTTGGACATAAATTTGAGCAACTTCTTCATGAACATATCTCCCCAGGGAAGGTAAACAAAAGCAAAAATGAAGAAGTGAGACTATATCAAACCAATAAGCTTCTGTATGGCAAAGTACACTATCAGTAGAACAAAAAGACATACTACAGTATGGGGAATATATTCATCAATGAAATATCCTATAAAGGGTTGACATCCAAATTATATAAAGAGGTCACATACCTCACAAACAGAAAGCAAATAAGCCAATTCTAAATTGGTTACAGGAGTTCAATAGACACTTCTCCAAAGAAGAAATTCAGATGGCCAACAGGCACATGAAAAGATGCTCCAAATCGCTAATCATCAGAGAAATGCAGATTAAAACCACAATGAGATATCACCTCACAGCAGTTAGGATGGCCGCCATCCAAAAGACAAACAACAACAAATGTTGGTGAGGAAGTGGAGAAAAGGGAACCCTCTTACACTGCTGGTGGGACTGCAAATTAGTTCAACCATTGTGGAAAGCAGTATGGAGGTTCCTCAAAAAACTCAAAATAGAAGTACCATTTGACCCAGGAATTCCAGTCCTAGGAATTTACCCTAAGAATGCAGCAGCCCAGTTTGAAAAAGACATATGCACCTCTATGTTTATTGCAGCACTATTTACAACAGCCAAGAAATGGAAGCAACCTGTGTCCATCAGTAGATGAATGGATAAAGAAGAAGTGGTATATATACACAGTGGAATATTATTCAGCCATAAGAAGAAAACAAATCCTACCATTTGCAACAACATGTATGGAGCTAGAGGGGATTATTCTCAATATGTATACTTTTAATTTCCTTTACTTAGTACATTAGCTAGAAAATCCAGTGTGATGTTGAAAAGAAGTGGTGAGATGGGGTAGCCTCACCTTGTTCCTGATCTTTGTGGGAAAGTTTCTAATTTCTCACCATAAAGTATGTTAGCTGTTGGGTTTTTTTGTAGATATTCTTTATCAAATTGAAGAGGATCCCCTCTGTACCTAGTTTACTGATTTTTTTTTTTTTGTCCTGAGTAGGTGTTGAATTTTTTCATACTTTTTCTGCATCTATTGCATATATAATCATGTGATTTTTCTTTTTTAACTTCTTGTTATGATGGAACATTAATTAATTTTCAAATGATGAACCAGTCTTGCATATCTGGGATAAATCCCACTTGTGTGTGGTGTATAATTCTTTTTATACATTTTTGCATTTTATTTGTTAATATTTTTTTGAGATTTTTTGTGCCTGTATTCATGAGAGAGATTCATGTATACTTTTTTTTTCTTTTTTTCTTGTAATGTCTTTGTGGTATTATGGTAATGGTCATCTCATAGTATAAATTAGGAGGTATTCCTTCTGCTACTGTCCTCTGAAAGGAATTGTGGGGAATTGGTGTAATTTCTTCCTTAAATATTTGGTAGAACTCACCAGTGAACCCAACTGCATCTAGTGTTTTCTGTTTTGGAAGGTTAGTTATTGTTTCAGTCTCTTTAGTAAATTTATGCCTATTCAGAATGTTTTTTCTTTTTTGTGTGACTTTTGGCACATTGTATCTTCCAAGTAATTAATTGGTCCATTCTATCTAGATTATCAAATTAGTGGGCATATGGTTGGTCATAGTATTTATTATCCTTCTGCTGTTCATGGGACTTGTAGTGATGTCCCTGCATTCATTTTTAGTATTAATAATTGGTGTCTTATTTTTTTCTACGCTTCTGGCTAGAGACTTACCAATATTTTTAAATAATTTATTTTGGTATCATTAATCTAGAAGTACATGTGCAATATTATTGTTATTAAACTACCCCCTTCATCAGGTCGCCCCCAGCAACCCCATTACAATCTCCATCAGTGTTGTGAGATGCTATAGATTCACTACTTGTCTTCTCGGAGTTGTACAGCCCTCCCTGCGCCCCCGCCAACATTACGTCTGCTAATTGTAATACCCCTTTTACCCCTTGTCCCGCCCTTCCTACCCATCCTCCTCAGTTCCTTTCCCTTTGGTAACTATTATTCCGTTCTTGGGTTCTGTGAGTTTGCTGCTGTTTCGTTCCTTCAGTTTTTATCTTTGTTCTTATACTCCACATATGAGTGAAATCATTTGATACTTGTCTTTTTCGGCGTGGCTTATTTCACTGAGCATAATACCCACTACCTCCATCCATGTTGTTGCAAATGGTAGGATGTGTTTTCTTCTTATGACTGAATAATATTCCTTTGTGTATATGTACTACCTCTTCTTTATCCATTCATGTACTGATGGACACTTAGGTTTCTTCCATTTCTTGGCTATTGTAAATAGTCCTGCGATAAACATAAGGATGCATCTGTCTTTTTGGAACTGGGCTGCTGCATTCTTAGGGTAAATTCCTAGGAGTGGGATTCCTGGGTCAAATGGTATCTCTATTTTGAGGAACCTCCATACTGCTTTCCACAATGGTTGAACTAATTTGCATTCCACCAGCAGTGTAGGAGGTTTTCTCCACATCCTCGCCAACATTTGTTGTTTGTGTTTTGGATGTTGGCCATTCTCACTGGTGTGAGATGATATCTCATTGTGCTTTTAATCTGCATTTCTCTGATGAATAGCGACGTGGAGCATCTTTTCATGTGCCTGTTGGCCACCTGAATTTCTTCTTTAGAGAAGTGTCTATTCATGTCCTCTGCCCATTTCTTAACTGGATTATTTGCTTTTTGTTTGTTAAGGTACGTGAGTTCTTTATATATTTTGGATGTCAACCCCTAATCGGATACGTCATTCATGAATATATTCTCCCATACTGTAGGATGTCTTTTTGTTCTAGTGATGGTGTCCTTTGCTGTACAGAAGCTTTTCAGCTTGATATAGTCCCACTTGTTCATTTTTGCTTTTGTTTTCCTTGCCCAGGGAGATATGTTCATGAAGAAGTCGCTCATGTTTATGTCCAAGAGATTTTAGCCTATGTTTTTTCTAAGAGTTTTATGGTTCCATGACTTACATTCAGGTCTTTTATCCATTTTGACTTTACTTTTGTGTATGGGGTTAGACAGTAGTCCAGTTTCATTGTCTTACATGTAGCTGTCCAGTTTTGCCAACACCAGCTGCTGAAGAGGTTGTCATCTCTCCGTTGTATATCCAAGGCTCATTTATCATATATTAATTGACCATATATATTTGGGTTAATATCTGGATTTTCTATTCTGTTCCTCTGGTGTGTGGGTCCATTCTTATGCCAATACCAAATTGTCTTGATTACTGTAGCTTTGTAGTAGAGCTTGAAGTCTGGGAGCGTAATTCCCCCTGTTTTATTCTTCCTTCTCAGTATTGCTTTGGCTATTCAGGGTCTTTTGTGGTTCCCTATGAATTTTAGAACTATTTGTTACAGTTCATTAAAGAAAGCTGTTGGTATTTTGATAGGGATTGCATTGAATCTATAGATTGCTTTAGGTAGTATAGCCATTTTGACAATATTTGTTCTTCCTAGCCAAGAGCATGGGATGCATTTCCATTTGTTAGTGTCCTCTTTAATTTCTCTTTGGAGTGTCTTGTTGTTTTCAGAGTGTAGGTCTTTCACTTCCCTCGTTAGGTTATTCCTAGATATTTTATTCTTTTTGATGCAGTTGTGAACGGAATTGTTTTCCTGATTTCTCTTTCTGTTAGTTCATTGTTAGTGTATAGGAAAGCAACGATTTCTGTGTGTTAATTTTGTATCCTGCAACTTTGCTGAAATCAGATATTAGTTCTAGTAGTTTTGGAGTGGAGTCTTTAGGGGCTTTTATGTACAATATCATGTCATCTGCAAATAGTGACAATTTGAGTTCTTCTTTACCAATCTGGATGCCTTGTATTTCTTTGTTTTGTCTGATTGCCGTGGCTAAGACCTCCAGTACTATGTTGAATAACAGTGGAGAGAGTGGGCATCCCTGTCTTGTTCTGATCTCAGATGAATAGCTTTCAGCTTCTCACTGTTAAGTATGATGTTAGCTGTGGGTTTGTCATACATGACCTTTATGTTGTTGAGGTAATTGCCCTCTATACCCATGTTGGTGAGAGTTTTTATCATGAATGGATGTTGAATTTTGTTGAATGCTTTTTCAGCATCTACTGAAATGATCATGTGGTTTTTGTTCTTCTTTTTGTTGATGTGGTGGATGATGTTGATGGATTTTCGAATGCTGTACCATCCTTGCATCCCTGGGATGAATACCACTTGATCATGGTGTATGATCCTCTTGGTGTATTTTTGAATTCAGTTTGCTAATATTTTTTTGAGTATTTCTGCAACTACGTTCATCAGGGATATTGGTCTGTAATTTTCTTTTTTGGTGAGGTTTTGCCTGGTTTTGGTATTAGAGTGATGCTGGCTTCATGGAATGAGTTTGGAAGTATTCCCTCCTCTTCAATTTTTTGGAAATCTTTAAGGAGAATAGGTGTTATTTCTTCTCTATATGTGTGGTAGAATTCAGAGGTGAATCCATCAGGTCCGGGGGTTTTGTTCTTGGGTAGTTTTTTGATTACCGCTTTAATTTCGTTCCTGGTGATTGGTCTTTTTAGTTTTTCTGTTTCTTGCTTGGTCAGTCTTGGAAGGTTGTATTTTTCTAAGAAGTTGTCCATTTCTTCTATGTTTTGCAGCTTGTTAGCTAATAGATTCTCATAATATTCTCTTATAATTCTTTGTATTTCTGTGGGGTCCGTCGTTATTTTTCCTTTCTCATTTCTGATTCTGTTTATGCACGTAGATTCTCTTTTTCTCTTAATGAGTCTGGCTAGGGGTTTATCTATTTTGTTTATTTTTTCAAAGAACCAGCTCTTGGTTTCATTGAATTATTTCTATTGTTTTATTCTTCTCCATTTTATTTATTTCTTATCTGATCTTTAATATGTCCCTCCTTCTGGTGATTTTGGGCCTCCTTTGTTCTTTTTCCAATTTCAGTAATTGTGTCTTTAGACTATTCATTTAGGAGTGTTCTTCCTTCTTTAAATAGGCCTGGTTTGCAATATACTTTCCTCTTAGAACTGCCTTTGCTGCGTCCCACAGAAGTTGTGGCTTTGTGTTGTTGTTGTCATTAGTCTCCATATATACTTTGAATTCTGTTTTGATTTGGTCGTTAACCCATTGATTATTTAGGAGAATGTTATTACGTCTCCATGTGTTTGTGAGCCTTTCTGTTTTCTTTCTAAAATTTATTTCTAATTTTATACCTTTGTGATCTGAGAAGTTGGTTGGTAGAATTCCAATATTTTTGAATTTATTGAGGTTCTTTTTGTGGCCTAGTATGTGGTCTATTCTGGAAATGTTCCATGCGCACTTGAGAAGAATGTGTATTCTGTTGCTTTTGGTTGTAGAGTTCTGTAGATGTCTGTTAGGTCCATCTGTTCTAGTGTGTTGTTCAGTGCCTCTGTGTCTTTACTTGTTTTCTGTCTGGTTGATCTGTCCTTTGGAGTGAGTGGTGTGCTGAAGTCTCCTAAAATAACTGCATTGCTTTCTGTTTCCTTGTTCAATTCTCTTAGTATTTGTTTCACATATGCTGGTGCTCCTGTGTTGGGTGCATATATATATTTAAAATGGTTATATCCTCTTGTTGGACTGATCTCTTTATCATTATATAATGTCCTTCTTTATCTCTTGCTACTTTCTTTGTTTTGAAGTCTATTTTGTCTGGTACAAGTACTGCAACACCTGCTTTTTTCTCCCTATTAGTTGCATGAAATATCTTTTTCCATCCCTTCACCTTTAGTCTGTGTATATCTTTGGGTTTGAGGTGAGTCTTGTGTAAGCAGCATATAGATGGGTCTTGCTTTTTTTTCCATTCAGTAGCTCTGTGTCTTTTGATTGGTGCATTCAGTCCATTTACATTTAGGGTGATTATCGATAGATATGTACTTACTGCCATTGCTGGCTTTAGATTCTTGGTTACCAAAGGTTCAGGGCTTGCTTCTTTAGTATCTGACAATCTAACTTAACTTTCTTGTTAAGTTATTGTGAACACAATCTGATGATTCTTTATTTCTCTCCCTTCTTATTCTTCCTCCTCCATTCTTTATATACTAGATGTTTTATTCTTTGCCTTTAGTTAGTATTTGGATGGTCTGCTTTCCTTGGTATGATTTTATTTTCTCTGGTGACATCTTTTAGCCTTAGGGGTGCTTCCCTCTAGAGCAGTTCGTTTAAGATATCCTGTAGTGGTGGTTTATGAGAGGCAAACTCTCTCAACTTTCGTTTTTCTGGAAATTGTTTAATCCCTCCGTCATATTTGAATGATAATCGTGCTGGATACAATATTCTTGGTTCGAGGCCCTTCTGTTTCAGTACGTTAAATATATCATGCATTCTCTTCAGGCCTGTAAGGTTTCTGTTGAAAAGTCTGATGGTAATCTGATGAATTTTCCTTTGTAGGTGATCTTTTTTCTCTCTCTGGCTGCCTTTAATACTGTGTCCTTATCTTTGATCTTTGCCATTTTATTTTTTATGTGTCTTGGTATTGTCTTCTTTGGGTCTCTTGTGTTGCGAGATCTGTAGGCTTACATGGTTTGAGAGACTATTTCCTTCCCCAGGGGAATTTGTCAGCAATTTTTTTTTCAAAGACTTTTTGGGCCTCCTTTTTCTATCCCTTTTTCTCTCTCTTTTTCTTCTGGTACTCCTATAATGCGAATATTGTTCCATTTGGATTGGTTACACAGCTCTCTTAAATTGTTTCATTCCTAGAGATCCTTTTATCCCTCTCTGCCTCAGCTTCTCTGCATTCCTGTTCTCTGATTTCTGTTCCATTAGCAGTCTCTTGCATCTTGTCCAGTCTGCTCGTAAGCCCATCAATCGCTTGTCTCATCTCTGCGTTGTCTTTCCTTACTTCCTTCACTTCCTCCCTTAGCTCTTGCATATTTCTCTGTAGATCCATCAGTATGGTTATGACTTTTATTCTGAATTCTTTTTCAGAAAGTTTGCATGTCCATCCCTTCAGGCTCCCTCTCTGTGGTTGTCTGGGTAATCTTTGTTTAAACCATATTCCTCTGTCTTTTCATGGAGATAGAAGTGGTCAGAAAAAGAAAGAAAGAAGGAAGGGAAAAAAGAGAGAGAAAAAAAAAGCCCAACGGGTGTAGTTTCTGTGAGGATGCTGTACGAGGCATTGCTGCTCCACTATTCTGCAGCCGCGTCCCCTTCGCTGGGCCACGCCTCCCCGCTGGGCCCTTTGTGACTCTGGCCAGGGAGGGAACATGTGGGAGGCTGCTGATTTCTGTGGGAAGTCTTGGTGCAAGTGCTTTTCCCAGCCGCAGTCCAAGTGGTCCTAATTTCCCCAGGACTCCCAGCCTGCTTGGCTGAGTGTAGTGGGATGATCCTGCTCCTCTATTGAGCCCCTTTTATTTTAAGACCCCTAGAAAAGCACGCACTTTTCTTTTCTTCTGGCAAGGTGGCTCAGTGGACCTGCCGTCTTGGATTCTGCACCTCTGTCTCTCCAATCTCCGATACACTGCTTGAAGTGTGTCAGTGCTCCCCAGCGCAGATCACCATGGCTGGTTATTTGGCGGGTCTGTGCTTCCACTCCCTCCCCACTCTGAATCCTCCCCTCCCGCTGGTGCGCTGGGGTGGGGGAGTGCTCAGCTCCTGCTGGGTCACGGCTCCATATCTTCCCTGCTTTGCGAGGTGCTGAGTCCTCTCCGGTGTAGCTGCAGGCTGGGTGTTGTCCTGTATCTTCTGGTCTCTCTTTTACGAATAGTTTTATTTTTTGTATTTTCATAAATATATATGGTTTTGGGAGGTGATTTCCGCCGCCCTGCTTGCGCCGCCATCTTCCCGGAACTCCTCCAATTTTCTTTATCTTTTCAAAGAAACAGATCTTGGTTTTGTCTAGTTTTCTTTTGGTTTCATGTTTTCAATTTCATTGATTTCTGCTCTAATTCTTATTTCTCTGCTTTCTTTGTACTTGATTTTGTCTTCTTTTTTCTATTTTCCTAAGGTGGAAACTTGTGTTACTGATTTTAGATCTTTCTTTTCTAGTTTTTGCATTCGGTGCTATAAATTTCCCTCTATGTACTGCTTTTATTTTATCTCACAATTTTTCTTAAGTTTTGTTTTCATTTCCATTTAGGTTAATATAAATTTAAATTTCTCTTGAGGTTTCTTCTTTGATTCGTGCTTTATTTAAAAATATTTAATGCACATATTTTGGAATTTTACAGTTATCGTTAAATGATTTCTAGTTTAATTTCATTGTGGTGTAAGAGCACAGATTGTAAGTTTTATCTTTTAAATTTCTTAAGATGTGTTTTATGGCACAGAATACCATATTTTGAACAAACTACTTCTGTTAGATTAATTATGAATGAAGAAAAAAATTGTTCTGTTTATTTTTACCATTTTCCTTTATTCCTTATTCGATTTTCTTCCTTTATGTTGATTGGGGTTTCTGTCGTACATTTTTTCTCTTCTCTACAGTACTTCCATTAACATTTGTTGCATGGCAAGTTTACTAGCAAGAAATTCCCTCTATGTTTTATTTGTCTGAGAAAGTCTTTATTTCTCTTTCAGTCTGAAGGATAATTTCATAGGGTATAAATTCTCAGTTGGTGGGTTTTCCCATCTCAACACCTTAAATATTCCACTTTATTCTTCCTTGCATGGTTTCTGAGGATAAATCAGATATAATTCTTTGTTCCTGTATAAATAGGGTATTTTTTCCATCTGTCTTCTTTCAGGATTTTTTTTCTGTATCTTTGATTTTCTGTACTTTGAAAATGTTATACCTAGGTATAAGTGCTTTTTTGGCATTTATCCTACTTGGTGTTCTCTGAATTTCCTGGTTCTGTAGTTTAGTATCTCATGTTAATTTCGGGGAAATTTTAGGCATTGTTGCTTCAAATATTTCTTTCCTTTATTCTCTTTCTGGAATGCCCACTGTAACATTTGTACATCATCCCTTTTGTAATTTTCCCAGAGTACTTTGATTTTTTTTTTTTTCTTTTCAATCTTTTTTTTCTTTGCTTTTTAGTTTTGGAGGTTTCTTTTGAGATATGCTTAATCTCAAGATTCTTGCCTAGGTCATACCAGTCTACCAATAAGCCCATCAAAAGCATTCTTCATTTCTATTAAAGCATCTTTGTTATATAGCATTTCTTTTTTGTTGTCTCAGGATTTTCATTTCTCTAGTTACATTGTCCTGTATTCTTGCATGCTCGCTACTTTATCCATTAGAGCTCTTAGCATGTTAATCATAGTTGTTTTAAATTCCTGGTCTGGTAGTTACACTGTCCCTAACAAGTCTGGTATTGATGCTTGCTCTTTGTTTTAAGATAGTTTGTTTCATAGTATGCTGTATTGTGGGGCTTGTAGGTGGTTTACTACATTAAGAATATGCAAATTATGACCTGCTGAATGAGGAGGCACCAGCCACTCATATGAGGCTGGCAGGTAGCTCCTCAGCATCCAAGTTTCCACTTTGGGGAACTGAAAAACCTGGAATTATTTTGATTAAAGGTTCAGTTTTAATATACTCACACGAAGGTATTAAAGTCACATGATTTATTACTTGCAGATCCCAGAAGTTTGGTGCCGTGGAGCACAGTGAGCACAGGAAGGGCAGTCCTTGGTCCCAGGTCATAAGCAAGCAGCAGAGGGAGAGGAGGGTAGCAAGCACCTATTACTTTCAAGTGGTTGGGACAGAGGTTACTAACTTCTCTCTGGTTCAACTCTAAGAGGTTATTTTAAAAGGTGCCCAGGAAAAATGGAGCTTCTGGTGAGAATCCTAAGCTGAGGTCCTTATCTAATTGTCCAGACTCTGGATGTGAGCAGGGTTGTCATACTGAAAAGTGACTGGACAGCAACTTGAAATGGCTGTTTTTTTCATCACAATTGACCCTGTGATGCCTTGGCATTAGTCTGTAGGGAAAATCATGGGCACTGTGTGGATGGTGGAGATGTGAAAAACCATTGGCAGGGTTTTAGTCACCCAGTGACCAATCATTTGAGCAAAGCAAAAATGCCAGTCAACAAATATCTGTAGCTAAATGATAGTTTGAAATCCTGTCCATAACCATTCCCTTACTTGTTGGGGTCCAGCCAAGAAAATAGAGTCCATGGATAAGGTTAAGGTAGGTATTGGGCCAAAAACTTGGATGAGATTATGAAATTCTTAATCATGGGGTGCCATGATGCCTCTGTCATGGGTTAGAGCTGGTTCTCCAGGCTCAGTAGCCCGGTCCCAAAACACTGACAGGGTGGGCCAGTAGCCAGCTTCTCTTTCTGGCATTAATCTAGGGTAATTCTCCTTGGCACCCAATACCTGATAGCTTACACCCCTGGTCCCTGCCTGGGCGGAAGAGGCAAAGCCCTGCCTTCCTAGTTAGCTCAGCTTGGCTCAATGCTGGTACTTTCATATACGATTATAGCCAATCGCCTTCAGACCTGACACCTAGTGGGGTCTCATTTGGAGACTTATGGAAAACTCACCTCAGACTGGGGTCTGCTAGTCTGTCTCTGCAGGGGAGTCTGACCTTTTCAGTACCAATAATTTAGGGTGGGGATCCGCAGCAACACCTGGCTGCATAGCAATCCCACAGAACACAGCAAGCAGTGGTTCCTTCCCAGAGGGACTGAGCAGCCAGAGGGGAAGTTAGTAAGCTGGCTGCAACCAGAAGGCATCTTATGGGGATACAGACTGTATCCACAATTCTGTCTTCGTCACCAGTTGTTTTGGGGGCCCATGGCTGTTGTATTAAATTGAGAATATGCAGATTACAATCTGAATGAGGAGGCACAAGCCACGCACGCAGGGCTGGCAGGTAGCTGTTACTATTTTGGGGAATGGAAAACCCTGGGGTTATTTTGAATTAAGGTGCAGTTTTAATACAT
The DNA here is from genome assembly GCA_029783875.1 of Phataginus tricuspis. Classification (NCBI taxonomy): domain Eukaryota; kingdom Metazoa; phylum Chordata; class Mammalia; order Pholidota; family Manidae; genus Phataginus; species Phataginus tricuspis. The sequence continues at coordinate 63,734,750 of JAQQAC010020896.1, forward strand.
TGACACAAAAGGAGTGAAGTGAGAAGTTTTACTATTTATAATTCCCAAAAAGCAGGGTTAGGCAGGGTGTGGCACAGCAAGCTAGGTGAAGGGCAGTCCTTTGTCCCAGGTCACAAGTGAGCAGCAAATATAGAAGAGGGTAGCAAGCAAGCATCTATTAATTATGAGGTGGTTGGGGTGAAAGTCACTGACTTTGTTGGGCTTAATTCTGGTTATTTGAAAAGGTACCTGGGAAAAGCAGAGCCAGAGCTTCTGGTCCTTATCTAACTGTCCAGACTCTCGGTGTGAGCAGAATTGTCATTTTGTAAATGCCTGGGTAGCAACTCAATATGGCTGTCTTCTCATCACTTATGCCTTATAATTTTTTCTTCATAGGTGGTTATGATGTATCAGGTAAAAGGAACTGTTGTAAATAGGCCTCTAGTGAAGTGGTGGTAGGGTATATAGTGGGGGAGGAAGTATTCTATAGTGCTGTGATTATATCTCACTCTTTTAGTGAGCCTATACTGCTGGACTGTGAACTTCAGTGTTTCTCAACTTTTTTTCTTCTTCCTTTATGTGGGACAGGATAGCTAGAGTGGGCTGGAGTTGGGCATTTCCCTTCTTCCATGTGGAAGAACTGACTGGACCTGGGAGGTTTTTTTCACCCAGGTCAGTTAGGCTTTAAAAACACCCCCAGCATATTAGGCTCTGGTTTACCAATTACTCCCAAGGGCAGGCCTTATTAAAAACAGAGTACTTTGGCATATTTTAAAACTCTTTTCTTCTCTGTCTGCTGAAAGCATGCAGGGGTTTTTCTCCAGTATTTACTGTGAGAACTTGGTCAAGCTCATAGAGGTAAAACTCACAAAGTGTTAGGGGTACACCTATGATAGGTCTCCCAGGAGTTTTCAGCACTCAGACTCGTCCACACTGAGCCTCCAGCAATTTGTCAAGCACAATTCAGGTTTTCCTACTCCAACATGGTTCTCATAGTAGTTTCTGCTCAGTGGTCTCTGCTCCTATAAGCTTTGATTCCCTTTATTTGTCTGTCTGTTCTTGGGGTCAGTGGTTTGCTCTGTGCCCTTAACTTTTTTTATGGATCTGAGAAGAGTTGTTCATTTTTTAGTCTGTTCAGTTTTTTACTTGTGAGGACAGAGTGGCAATTTCCAAGCTCCTTACATGTGAAGCCAGAAATCCCTGAGATAACCCTTTATCTACTTTTTGGTATATTCATAACAAAAAGTTGAGGAAAAACATGACCTGGTACAGGTATTAAAATGGGTGAATCTTTCAAGCTGTCAAATAATGGATAATTCCAATGCTATTTAAGAAGTTCTAATGAATAAAAGAAATAAAAGTTTCAAAGTTAACTTGAGAATACTAACAATGTCAAAACAAAAATCTCACAGACACCTCAGAAAAGTGGCAATGTCTGCTCTTTCATTGCTGGTTTTATTGAGTCTTCTCTTTTTTTCTTAGTCTAGCTAAAGGTTTGTGAATTTTATTTATCTTTTCAAGTAGCCAACTCTTAGTTTCAGTTATTTTTTTCTATTGCTTTTCTGCTCTTTATTTTGTGTATTTCTGCTCTATTCTGTATTCTATTCTGATAACTTTGAGCTTAGTTTGTTCTTTTTGTAGTTTTTAGAGGTATAAAGTAAGGCTGTTTATTTGATATCTTTATTTTCTTTTAATGTAGGCGTATATCACTGTAAGCTTTATACTTCTGCTTTTACTACATCCCATAAATTTTGATGTGTTGTCTTTTCATTATTGTTTGTCTCAAGATATTTTTTAATTTCCCTTGACCCATTATTTGTTCTAGAATGTGTAAATTTCCACAGATTTGTGAATTTCATGGTTTTCCTTCTTTTATTGAGTTCTAGTTTCATTTCATTGTGGTCAGAAAAATACTTGGTATGTTACCCATCTTGAATTTTTTAAGACTTGTTATTTGTCTATACATGTGTTCTATCCTGGAGAACGTTCCTTGTGCACTTGAGAAGAAAGTGTATTTTGCTGCTGTTGGGTTTAGTTATGTTTATGGGTTTGTTAGGACCATTTGGTCTATAGTGTTGTTCAATTCCATCGTTCCCTTACTGATTTTCTGTCTGGATGTTCTATCCATTATTCAAAGTGTGGTATTGAAGTTTCCTACTATTTTTATTGCTGTCTTTTTCTCCTTCCAGTTCATGTAGTGTTTGCTTTAATATTTAGGTACTCTGATGTTGGGTGCATATGTATTCATAATCGTTATTTTTTCCAGATGAATTGACTCTTTTAGTATTACATAATGAACTTCTTTGTCTCTTGTGACAGTTTCTGACTTGAACTCTATTTTGTCTGATATTATTATGGCTGCTCCTATGCTTTCTTTTAATTTAATTTAATTTATTTTATTTTTTTACAATTTATTTTGGTATCATTAACCTACAGTTACATGTGCAATATTATGGTGATTAAACTACCCCCTTCATCAGGTCCCCCGCACCAACCCCATTACAGTCCATCAGCGTAGTGAGATGCTATAGAGTCACTACTTGTCTTCTCTGAGTTGTACAGCCCTCCCCGTGCCCCTGCTACCTTACGTCTGCTAATCGTAATGCCCCTTTTACCCTCTTATCCCTCCCTTCCCACCCATCTTCCCCAGTCCCTTTCCCTTTGGTAACTATTAGTCCATTCTTGGGTTCTGTGAGTCTGCTGATGTTTTATTCCTTCAGTTTTTTTCTTTGTTCTTATACTCCACATATGAGTGAAATCATTTGATACTTGTCTTTTTCGGCTTGGCTTATTTCACTGAGCATAATACCCTCTAACTCCATCCATGTTGTTGCAAATGGTAGGATTTATTTTCTTCTTATGGCTGAATAATATTCCATTGTGTATATGTACCACATCTTCTTAATCCATTCATCTACTGATGGACACTTAGGTTGCTTCCGTTTCTTGGCTATTGTAAATAGTGCTGCAATAAACATAGGGGTGCATCTGTCTTTCTCAAACTGGGCTGCTGCATTCTTAGGGTAAATTCCTAGGAGTGGGATTCCTGGGTCATATGGTATTTCTATTATGAGTTTTTTGAGGAACCTCCATACTGCTTTCCACAATGGTTGAACTAAATTGCATTCCCACCAGCAGTGTAGGAGGGTTCCCCTCTCTCCACATCCTTGCCAACATTTGTTGTTGTTTGTGTTTTGGATGTTGGCCATCCTCACTGGTGTGAGGTGATATCTCATTGTGGTTTTAATCTGCATTTCTCTGATGACCAGCGATGTGGAGCATCCTTTCATGTGCCTGTTGGCCATCTGAATTTCTTCTTTAGAGAAGTGTCTATTCATGTCCTCTGCCCATTTCTTAATTGGATTATTTGCTTTTTGTTTGTTAAGGTGCGTGAGTTCTTTATATATTTTGGATGTCAACCCCTTCTCAGATGCATCATTTATGAATATATTTTCCCATATTGTAGGATGTCTTTTTGTTCTACTGATGGTGTCCTTTGCTGTACAGAAGCTTTTCAGCTTGATATAGTCCCATTTGTTCATTTTTGCTTTTGTTTCCCTTGCCCAGGGGGATATGTTCATGAAGACGTCGCTCATGTTTATGTCCAAGAGATTTTTGCCTATGTTTTTTTCTAAGAGTTTTATGGTTTCATGACTTACATTCAGGTCTTTGATCCACCTTGAGTTTACCTTTGTGTATGGGGCTAGGCAGTAGTCCAGTCTCATTCTCTTACATGTAGCTGTCCAGTTTTTCCAACACCAGCTACCGAAGAGGCTGTCATCTCGCCATTGTATATCCAAGGCTCCTTTATCAAATATTAATTGGCTGTAAGTGTTTGGGTTAATGTTTGAATTTTCTATTCTGTTCCACTGGTCTGTGGGTCTGTTTTTGTGCCAGTACCAAATTGTCTTGATTACTGTGGCTTTGTAATAGAGTATGAAGTCAGGGAGCGTAATTCCCCCTGTTTGATTCCTCCGTCTCAGAATTGCTTTGGCTATTCGGGGTCTTTTGTGGTTCCATATGAATTGTTGAGTTATTTGTTCCAGTTCATTGAAGAAAGCTGTTGGTAGTTTGATAGGGATTGCATTGAATCTGTAGATTGCTTTAGGTAGTATAGCCATTTTGACAATATTTATTCTTCCTAGCCAAGAGCATGGGATGCATTTCCATTTGTTAGTGTCCTCTTTAATTTCTCCTAGGAGTGTCCTGTAGTTTTCAGAGTACAGGTCTTTCACTTACTTCGTTAGGTTTATTCCTAGGTATTTTATTCTTTTTGATGCAATTGTGAATGGAATTGTTTTTCTGATTTCTCTTTCTGTTAGTTCATCATTAGTGTATAGGAAAGCAACAGATTTCTGTGTGTTAATTTTATATCCTGCAACTTTGCTGAATTCAGATATTAGTTCTAGTAGTTTTGAAGTGGAGTCTTTAGGGTTTTTTATGTACAGTATCATGTCATCTGCAAATAGTGACAATTTGACTTCTTCTTTACCAATCTTGATGCCTTTTATATCTTTGTTTTGTCTAATTGCCGTGGCTAGGACCTCCAGTACTATGTTGAATAACAGTGGAGAGCTTCTGTACTTTTTTGATTGCCATTTGCATGGAATATCTTTTTGCATCCCTTCACTTTCAGCCTATATGTGTCCTTAAATCTAAGTGAGTCTGTTGTACACAGCATATAGCTGCATCTTGCTTGTTTATCCATTCATTCATTCTGTGTCTTTTGTTTGGAGAGTTTAATTCACTTATACTTTAAGTAATTACTGATAGGGAAGGACTTGTTGCCATTTTATTCATTGTTTTCTGTTTCTCTTGGAGTCCTTTTGTTGTTCTTCTCTGGCTGTCTTTGTGATTTGTAAATTTTTTGTAGGGATATATTTTGATTACTTTCTTTTTTCTCTTCTTTATCTTCAGTAGGGCATTTTTTCTTCGTGGTACTATGAGGCTTACATAAAACTTCTTGTCATTACAGCATAGACAACAAAAGGAAAAATAGACAATTGGGACTACATCAGATTAAAAAGTTTCGCACAGCAAAGAAAACAGTCAGCAGAGTGAAAAGGCAAACTATAGAATGGGAGAAAATATTTGCAAACCATATTATCTAATAAGGGGTTTAATATCCAAAATACATAGAGAACTCCAATGCTGCAATAACAAAACACCTCATAAGAAACAACAAGTAACAACCTGATTGAAAAGTGGGCAAAGGACTTGAATAGACATTTCTCCAAAGTCTAACAAGTGCATGAAAACATGCTCAACATAACTAATTATCAGGGAAATGCAAATAAAACCACAGTGAAATGTCACCTCATACTCACTAGGATGGCTACTATCAAAAAACTAAAAGAGAACAAGGATTGGAAAGAATGTGGAGAAATTGGAACCTTTGTACATTGTTGGAGGGAATCTAAATGTTGTAGTTGCTGTGGAAAACAGTATGAAGGTTCCCCAAAAATTTTAAAATAAAATTACTGTGTTGTCCAACAATCATACTTTTGGATGTGGCATATACATACAATGGAATATCATTCAGCCTTAGAAAGGAAGGAAATCCTGTCATATGTGACAACATGGAGTAATGTGCAGGACATTATGCTATGTGGAATAAGCTAGTTACACAGACAACTTTTTACTTATGTGAGCTTTCTAAAATAGTTGAACTCACTAAAACAGAGTAGAATGGTGGTTGTTAGGCCTGTGAGGTTGGGGAATGGGGAATTGCTGTTAAATGGGTATATAGTTTTAGTTATGCAAGATGAACAAGTTCTAGAGATCTACTCTACAATATGGCACCTGTACTTAACAGTACCCCTTTGTGCACTTAAAAAGGAAATGTACCTTTTGTCAAAAGGATAAATCTCATGTTGTGTTCTTACCGCAGTAGAAAAAATAGACAGTTGGACCTTGAAAAACATGGTCAGAGTATTATTGCTTAGGCTTACTGTCGTATATTTAGGTTGTCGTGAATATAAATAATGTAGTTCTCATCTTAGTAGGTTTAGAGTTGATTTTAAACATACAGCAAGATTTTCAGGATTTTCTAGAAAACACTTGAAAGCAGCGTACTTGTTCATTCCAATACAAGCAGAAATTGCTTTAACTTTTTTTTTTTGGTTTTGAGACCCTAGAATATAAAACTGTGAACAACTTAAAAAATTACTCCTGCAAGTAATTCTGTAGTAATTTGTAAATTTTTCTAAAATTTTACACTTCAGCTTATAGTAACCCTTATTTATTTTTTAAAACATTTGTTTCCATAAGTTCATTGAATTTTCAAGGAATTTTGTATGAAGTAGTGATCCATGTTTCATTTCTTTGTAGGGAGAAGATTTTTACTTTTAGTGCTGAGTGGCTGTGCCTGTAGCTCTGTGAGTCCACGTGCATGCATGTGTGTGTGTTTTGTTTTGACAGGGGAAAATTATTTCTTATTTCTTTTCTGGCTTATTAACATGAAGTCTGTGACTTGTGATATTAAGTAGAGCAATGAGAGAATAATATAATCTGATAAATCTCAAACATCTGTTAAGTAAAAAATTTTTCTCTGGAAATTAGTAGAGGACATGTATTAGCAAAAAAGTACTTTTAACTTTTATCTCAATGCAACTTATATATTCTAAGGTTTGATGCACAGAAGTTTTAAAGTTTGATGTCCAATTTATGCATTTTTACTTTTATTGCTGTCTCCTTAGAGGCAGTTTTTAATATATGGAGTACAAAATCATTCTTTTACACACGGATATTCAGTTGTCCCAGCACTGTTTTTTTGAAAAGACTGTTCTTTCCTCGTGAATTTTCTTGGTCCATTTGTTGAAGATTAAGTTACCATAAATGTTAGTTTTTATTTCTGGGCTGTCAGTTCTGTTCCCTTGATATATATGTATATCCCTGTGCCAGTAGCACCCTGTTTTGATTACTGTAGCTGTGTAGTAAGTTTTGAAATCAGAAAGTGAGTCCTCCAACTTTGCTCATCATTTTCAAGATCAGTTTGGCTGGTCTCGGTTTCTTGAATTTCTACATGAATTTTAGGATCTGCTTGTCAATTTTTGCAAAAAAAAAAAAAAGCTGGGATTTTGATAGGAATTGCCTTGAATCTGGATCAGTATGGGAAATACTGCCATCTTAACAATATTAAGTCTTCTAGTCCATTGGACCACTCTTCCATTTATTTTGATCTTTTGTAATTTCTTTCAACAGTGTTTCATAGTGTACTGGTCTTATATTTATTTTGGTAAATATATTTTTTAAAGCATTTTATTCTTTTTTTGGTGTAGTAAATGGAATTGTTTTCTTAATTTCATATTTTGATTGTTCACTGTGTTGAAGTACACTTGATTTTTGTATCTTGAACTTGTATCCTGCAACTTTGTTGAACTTGTTTATTATTAGTCCTGGTTGTTTTGTGTGGTTTCCTTGGGATTTTCTATATAGAAAACCATGTCATCTGCAACTAGAGGTAGTTTTATTTCTTCCTTTCCAATCTGGGTTTAATTGCTTTCCAGATTGGCTGGAACCTCCAGTGGAATGTTGAAAGTAAGAGGAAGAATGGACATACTTGTCTCATTCTTACCTAGGGGAAAAACCTCTATTTGCACCATTTGGCATAATGTTAGCTCTACATCTTTTGTAGATGTCCTTCTGGTTGAGGAAGTCCCTTTCATTTGTAGTTTGCTGAGTGATTTTATCATGAAAGAATTTTGGAATTAGTTGAATGAAACATTAGCTTTTAAGAGCCTGTTACATATCTAGTGATACTTTGTTGTGATGTAACAGATGTTTTATAGCTTATCTGAAATGTTCATACATAGGAAAATACTAAAACTCATTATTTACCAATACTAAAGCTATTAGAATTTTTAAAATGGAAAGGTTATTATGAAAGATGTTTACAATTATTATAAGCTTAAAAGAGGTTATGGGAAACTAGGGTATAGAGTGTTGTAAAAAATTTTAAGATATGGATTGTTGGAAAGAAGGAAGAAATATTTTTAGGATGAGTGCAAATCTAATCATGCTCAATTTTAAGAGACTGGATTAAGGTTATGTTTCTTAAATTGGTTTATTTATTTCGCAATGATATGTCAGGTAGTGTCAGGGTACTAAGACAATGGCATTTTTAAAGCATTGGTTTTGTCCAGTGGTGTTTAATTAATTTATTGGCTTTAAAATTTTTCAACATTTAATTTTGAAATAATTGTAGATTCACATGCAGTAGTAAGAAATAATACAGAAAGATTACTCTTACACTTTTCCAAGTTTCTACCAGTAATAACATCTTGCAAATCTGTAATAATACATCACAGTCAAGATATTGACAATAATACAGTCAAGATACTTAAGTTGAAATCACCACAAGGGTCCTTTATGTTGCTTTGTAATAGCTACATCCACTTCTCTCCTGCTCCCACCCCTTTCTTAACCCCTGGCAACCATTAATCTGTTCTCCATTTCTATAGTTTTGTCACTTCAAGAATGTAATATAAATGAAATCATACAGTATGCAACCTTTTAGTATTGGCTTTTTTCACTCAACATAATTCTTTGGAGAATATCCAGGTTGTTGTATGTATCAATAATCTGTTCCTTTTTATTAATGTGTAGTATTCCATTGTATGGATATACTACAGTTTATTTAAATAGTTACCTATTGAATGACATATTAATTGTTTTGCAGTTTGGGCCTATTACAAAAAAATCTTCTATAAACATTCATGTGCAGGTTTTTGGTGAACATGGCTTTGTTTCTCTGGGATAAATGCCCAGAAGTGCAACTGCTGGATCATATAATAGTTTTATGTTGAGTTTTTTGAAAAACTGCTACACCATTTTCCAGGGTGGTTGTACCATTTTATATTTCCAGGAGTAATCTGTGCATGAGACCATTATTTCACAGCTTTACCAGCATTTAGTGGTGTCACTAATTTTTTTTTTTTTTTAGCCATTCTGTTGTGGTGACTCACAACTCATTGTGGTGTTAATTTACATTTCCTTAATGTTAGTGGTGGTAAACATCTTTTATGCCCTTATTTCCCATCTCTGTCTTACTTAGTGAAATGTCTGTTTTTTGCCCATTTTTCTAATTTTTTTTTAACTGTTGAGTTTTGAGAGTTCTTTTTGTGTGTTATATACACATCTTTTACTGAATATGGGATTTACAAATATTTCATCCAGTCTGTTGCAGAGAGAGAGAGAGGGGATCATCCCATTACTGCTGAACAGGATTGAAAGTTGTCTCCCCATGTGGTCTACATTGACACAGGGAGGGGTAGCTCATTTCCAGCCAGTAGGGCTGAAAATAAGTCCTGGGTTCCTACTTGGCCATCTCTGATACCACCTTGGCCTTGGTGTTGAGGTGCTTCATTATAGTTTTAAAAGGGTAGGAGTTTGGCTCTTCACTTCGCCTTTGCTGGTATGGGTGTGGGTGAGGCCAGAGTTGTATCTGTGGTGTTGGTTAGAATAGAGGAGTTAACTTGTCTAAATGTTTTCTGTCATGCTATATTTCACCTTTACTGGTTTTTTTTAGCCAATGAGACATGTTTTTGTTACCTTTATCTGTGCCCTTTGTCCCTGGGTTGCTGGCCTCTTTGTATCCAATCTGGGATATATGAAGTTAAAAGAAAACCCAGGGATCTCAGTACCATGTCATTCCTCAGGTTCCAAAGTCCCTAGCCAGCCTACCTTCTTCTCTACATCTTTCAGATTCTTCTTCAGTTTGTCTTATATATAATGTCCAGGATTTTTTGTTGTACTTAGCAGGAGGAATAGGGAAAAGTGCATCTGCCCCATCAAATGGGAAGTGGCAGCATAATTTAAAATATTTTTATATGAAATCAAGTATGGCTGTGTCATTAAACAGAATGACAAGGTTATGACTTTATAGGTAAAACATAGAAGTATCAAAGAAATTTTATATTTATGGTAGCTTTAGGTACTGATCCTACACCCCAGGAAGGAATACTATTTCTCTTTCCTATTCTTAGGAATATTCCTTTCTTTATTCTTATTGATAAAATATTAGGGTATAGGCCAAGATTCTGTAACAAAAAGACACAAAAATACAATGACTCAAATAAGGTAGAATTTTATTTTCCTTTCATGCAATAGTCCAGGGTAGAATAGGGGCTCTGCTCCTTGACGTCATCCAAGGACCCACACTGGCTGGGAAGCTGAGCTATCCTTACACATGGCTTCCAAGGTTGTTCTAAACATCACCATTTTCAGCTGGCAAGAGTAATGGTTATGGCAGTGATGGTAGTAGTATGTGAACATGGAAGTCAAGAACTTGATTTTTTTTAAGACAGAAAGCAGAAGGTGTATTTACTGCTTTTTCTCACATCCCATTGACCTAAACCTAGTCAACTATATGGTCACACCTAGCTACAAAAGAAACCAGAAATGTCTCTAGTTTGGTGTCCATGTGACTAGCAAAAGTTGGGGTAAGGGACCTCTGTTATTAAAAGAAAAAAGGTGAGACAACCTTTTGGGAGACAACAGTAATCTTTGCCTTTGTTACTTTAGTGAAACATTTTTAGATGAGATAAATGATGTCTTAGTTATCATGAGTTAACTGTCTTTTTCTTGTGTTTTTACCTGTTTTATTGTAAAAGATAACCATGACCTTCATGGTCAAATCTTAGTCTGGCTATAAAACTGATTTTTATATAACTATTTGGACTACTGCAAGTAAGAACTTGTTTATATCTTCTAGGCTTTACGGAGTCCACGGGGAATAGGATGCAAGCCAGAAGCTGAATGTAGTCACATTATTATTGAGAGCCATGAAAAAGGATGCTTCAGGACTCTAAGTGCTGAACAACAACAGTTGGACAGCCACCCTTGTGTTTTCAGATCTGCTGAACCCTCAGAAATTATCAGACAGTGGAGCCCATCATCATGGAGAACCAGGCACATCAACCTTTCCGAATCACTAGATCAGAACAACTCCCGTTTCAAAGTTTGGAATTCTTTGCATTTTCAGAGTCATTCCCCATTTCAGCACTTAACAACTGATGACTTCAGAATTAACCAGAGTCTTCAAATGCCATTGCAGGAAAAAATGGACCCTTGGCTGTCCGAATTAGTAGAACCTGCTTGTGTGCCACCTGAAGGAATGGACTGTCATGCTTCTTCACAAATGCTGCCCCCAGAACCTATGAAAAAGTTCTCTGCCTCCATCACTTTTTCATCTCATCAACATTCTAAATGCTTTTCAGAGTCCTCTGTTCTTAAGGTTGGTGTTACTGAAGGTAGCCAGTGTACTGGAGCATCTGTGGGGGTATTTAATTCTCATTTCACCGAAGAGCAAAATCCTTCTAGAGATCTAAAACAGAAAACCTCCTCCCCTTCATCATTTAAAATCATTAGTCAGTCACCAGATAAATCTGTGACTATTTTAGCAGAAAGTAGTAGGCAAAGCCAAAAATTACCTGTTGAACATTCTCACCAAGAAGAAAAACTATTAGAAAAATCATATTTTAAAGGCAGTCATTCTGAGCCCAGTACCAGTGCCAATTATAACAATTTCAAGGAAGTTAATTTTTCTGATAACCATACCCTCATTAGCATGGGCAGACCAAGTTCCACACTAGAAGTAAAAGAGAAGACTGTAACTGTAACTCCAGATCTTTCTTCGCACATATTTCTTGAACAAGAGCTCTTTGAACAGAGCAAATCCTCACATGCAGATCACCATGTGAGAAAACACCATTCTCCCCCTCTCCAACATCAAGATTATGTAGTTCCAAACCTTCCTTGCCACATTTTTCTTGAAAAGCGAGAACTCTTTGAACAAAGTAAAGCCCCACATGTGGATCATAAGATGAGAGAAAACTACTCTTCCCTTCTTCAAGGTCAGGATTATATAGCTTCAGACCTTCCTTCTTCCATTTTTCTTGAACAATGTCAGCTCTTTCAACAAAGCAAAGCCCCAGATGTAGATCACTCTATGAGAAAACACCATTTCCCCCTTCCTCAAGGTCAGGATTGTATAGTAGAAAAGAATAATCAAAATAAGCATAAACCACACATTGCTGATATGATAAATGTTGAAGCCAAGCCCAATAATGTGGTCTCCCAGTCAGCCCCAAATCAATGTACAATAGTAACATCTGCATCTACTCCACCTTCAAATAGAAAAGCACTTTCTTGTTTTCGTATAACTCTTTGTCCCAAGACTCCTTCCAGGTTGGATAGTGGAACCTTACATGAAAGGTTTCATTCATTGGATCCTGCTTCTAAAACAAGGATGGATAGTGAGTTTAACCCTGACCTACAAACTGTATCTTCAAGATCATTGGAACCAGCCTCCAAATTATTGACCAGTAAACCTATAGCACAGGATCAAGAATCTTTAGGTTCTCTAGGACTTAAATCTTCATCGGACTTCCAAGTCATACAGTCTTCTCTTCCAGACAGTATAACTATTACTCAGGACTTGAAAACCATACCTTTTCAGAATAGCCAGATAGTAACCTCAAGGCAAACACAAGTGAACATTTCAGATTTGGAAGGATATTCCAATCCAGATGGGACTCCAGTATCTGCAGATCGGTGAGTCTCATTGTGATGACAAGCAAGCTGATGGAATTTGTGATAATGGGTTTAAAATAATTAAGCAAGTGTAAGTTCTTGGGGGAGTGGCAGTATGAGTTAGTTCTCTTGGGGGAGGTTGTATCTGACCAATCTTCTAGAAGTCTTTCAAGGAATAAATATCTAAGTAGGAGAAAACATTTGAAAGTAATTTATATTTTCAAGGGCTTTTGACAAGAATTGGCGTCAAGTGTTTTAAACATTGAATTACTTTGAGAAGAATCTTTGATAATCTGGTAGTACAGTTTACCAGTTCCTTATTATGTTGGAAATATACTGAATACCAGGTTTTCGGAGGGGATGTATGCTCATGCTCATTCTCCTGCTTGTTTGTTTTCTCTGTTTGTTTCTCTGTCTCTCTCTGTCTCTCTCTGTCTCTCTCTGTTTCCATTTTATGATTCCTCTAAAATATTTAGTATTTATAGTGAAAAAATGGTATCTTTCAGTGGAGAATCCTGGCAGACATAACTTTAGACAAGTTATCAAGGTTAACATCATCAGTAATGCTTGTCAACATAATGTGCTCCCTGATGAGATGCCCCACCTCACAGTGTATTGTAGGAAAGGAAGTGCAGTTCAGGGATAAATACATTAGATTTATATTATTTAGCCTAATTTTAAGACTGGCATTACTTGAATTTTACATTAATGGGTCTCTTAAAATATGGCTAAACAGAATTAGCTTGTATGTGTAATGTTTCCACCTTAGAGTTGAGAAGGCAGCATATCATAGTGGAAAGCACTGGGCTTGGAAAGGAGAAAGGGAAAATGTTTATTCAGCATCTACATATGGCAGTCATGACAATGAGGGACTTACGTATGTTATCTCATTTAATACTCATGATAATCCTATGAGGTAGGTGGTGGTATCCTTATTAACATCTGGGAAGCAGACACTGACATTGCCTCTTTGTCAGCACACTGCATTCTCTCAAGAATTGCTGTTGGTAAGTAGCAGAATGTGCATTCAAATGCAGTCTGTTCAGTTAAAGCAAGAGCTTGTTCACCACATGGTACTGTTTCCCTGAATCTCCTTCCAGCTCTTCTACCAGTTCTCCTCTTAGACAAGTCATTTAATATCGTTGGCACTCAAATGTGGATGGTGATAGAAGGAAAGGATGGTTGGAAAACTATAAAAGGTGGTGATTGAGAATTGGACTGGGGTTAGAAAAGCAAGGTCAATCTCTGGTTTCAGTATTATAAATAGTACTGTATAGAGATCAGCATTGGTACTTTTTTAATGCCTAGAAATTAAAAGATTGGCAGGTTTATATGTAATACTTAAACTCTTTAAAGTGAAAAAAATGGCAGGTTATTGGAACTGAATTTCTTGAATGAGAAGAAAAGAACAGGTGTTTGTAAGTATGAACTAATAATAATGCCATTTGTTCAGGTGTATTAAGTACCAGGCTTTGTAGAAGATGCTTATATCCTTTTACACTAAGTGTAGTCATATATACTAGATGTTTTACCCCAATTTATAGATTTATAAAACCTAATACATAGAAAAATAAGTTTTGCCCAAGATCACATGGTCAATATTAAGTGTTGGAGGTAGCATTTGAATCTAGTTTTGTCTGACTCCAGGGTCCATAGACAATTCAAACTATACATGTGCACAGACACATTCATCTGCATATATATTTGCATAAACATGTGAAACCATATTATTAAATATTTTTTAAATTTTTTATTTTGAGATAGTTTTAGACTTACAGAGGAGTTGCAAAAATAGTAGAAAGAGTTCTGTATTAATTACCTGTTGCTAAGTAACATATTACCTTGAAATGGAGCAGCTTAAAACAATAAATATTATCCCATAGTTTCTATGGCTTTGGTGCTTCTGGTTCAGGATCTCTCACAAGGTTGCAAACAAGGCACTGACTGCAGCTGTGGTCCCATCTCCAGGCTTGACTGAGAGTATGTGCTTCCAAGCTTTCTCATGTGGCTGTTGGCTAGAGCCATCAGTTCCTTCCTTCCATAAAGCAGCTCAAATGTGACATCTAAGCTCCCCTCATAGTGAGCAAATAAACAAACAAGAAAGGGTGCCCAAGACAAAAGGCGCAGTCTTAGTAACCTAACCTTGGAAGTGAATCTCACTACTTCTGCCATATTCTATTCAATAGAAATGAAGAACTATTTCCAGCCCACCCTCAAAGGTTAGTGATTACACAAGGGCATGAGGCAGAGACCAGGAGGCAAAGATCACTGGGGGTATCTTAGAGGTTGCCAATATGCTCTTTACCAAAGCTTCCCTTTATGTTAACAGCTTACCATAGTGTCATAACCATAAAACATTAACCAAAACTAAGAAATTGCCTTTCATATAAAACTATAAAATATTCACTGATTTTGATGTCGCCTGATTTTTCTGTTCAGACCCAATCCAAGATACTACCTGGAATTTTAGTTATTATGTTTCCTTAGTTTCCTTCAACTTAAGGCAGTTTTCACAGTCTTTCCTTGTTTTTCATGAACCTAGATACATGACCTTGTAGAGATTTGATTATTTTGGAGAGTCTTTTTGATTTAGTTTAGTCTGATGTCTCAAGATTAGATTGCGGTTATGCATTTTCAGTGCATCTCATTGGAGCACATCAAGTTGATACCATTACTGAGGATGTTAACCTTGATCATTTAGCTAAAGTGGTATCTGCCAAGATTCTACACTATAAAGTTACTGTTTTTCCTTTGTAAATACTAAATATTTGAAGGAGACACTAGCATACTATGCAAATATCTGTTTCTGCTTAAACTTTGGTAACATTTTATCTTCCATTGGTGGATCTTGCCTATAGCAATTATTGCCCTAGTATTCTAATGGAGTTTTTATATTACTTTCATTCCTTCTACCTGTATTATTTGGAATACTTCCGCAGGCAAGAGCTATTGTTCCTCCCCCATTTATTTATTCCTTTCTTGTGACACCAGTATGGATTCAGAGGCATTTACTCATTCTTTGGATTATAATCCAATACTACTCAAGTTGTTCCTGTTTTAGCTATTGAGACACTTATGTTGGCTCCTGACCCTGCTACAGCCTTGAAATCAACCATTTCTCCAAAGAACGCTTGCTTCTTTATTTGGAGAACAGGATTTTTTTAATTAATTTTTTTCCAGCCTCATTGAGATGTAATTGATGTATAACACTGTGTAAGTTTAAGGTTTACAACATATTGATTTGATATACTTACATATTGCAAAGGAATTGCCATCACAGCATTAGCTAACACCTCCATCATGTGACATAATTACCATTACTTTTTTATGGTGAAAATGTTTAAGATCTACTCTCCTAATTTTCAATTATGTAATACATTATTGTTAATAATCACTACGATGTTGTGCATAGATCCCCAGAATGTATTCATCTTCTAACTGAAAGTTTGTATCTTTTGACCAATAGCTCCCTGTTTTCCCAGATCCCCTGCCCCTGGTAATCACCATTCTGCTCTGTTGCCACGAGTTTGGCTTTTTTAGGATCCACATATAAGTAAATGGTTTACAGTATTTGTCTTTCTCTGACTTGTATCACTTAGCATAATGCCCTCAAGGTGCAAAATGACAGGATTTCCTTCTTTTTAATGGCTTAATAATATTCCTTTATATATATGTACTACATCTAAATTATTTGTGAATAATGGGTCAATAAATATGGGTATACAGATACCTCTTTGAAAACTTGTTTTCATTTCCTTTGGATGTACACCTAGAAATGAAATTGCTGGATCACATGTAGTTATATTTTTAATTTTTTGAAGAATCTGCATTCTGTTTTCCATAGTGGCTGCACCAGTTTACATTACCACTAATAGTACACAAAGGTTTCCTTTTCTCCACATCCTCGCCAACACTTAATTTCTTGTCTTTTTGATGACAGTCATTCTTACAGTTGTGAGGTAATACATCTTTGTGGTTTGATTTGCATTTCCCTGATAATTAGTTAATGCTGAGCACCTTTTCATGACCTGTTGACCATTTGTAGTCTTCTTTGGAAAATGTTTATTTTGTTCCTCTGCACATTTTTTAAATTGGAATGTGTTTTTTTAATTTTTGAGTTGTATTAGTTCTTTATATATTTTGTATATTAACTCCTTATCAGATATATAGTTTGCAAATATTTTCTCTTATTCTGTAGGTTGCCTTTTCATTTTGCTCATTTCTTTTGCTTTACAGATTTTTGGCTTGTTGTAGTTCCATTTACTGAGTTTTGTTTTTGTCTCTTATGCTTCTGGTTTCACAT
>JAQQAC010020896.1:63751965-63790263 GCA_029783875.1 Phataginus tricuspis
CATGTAGCTGTCCAGTTTTTCCAACACCAGCTGCTGAAGAGGCTGTCCTCTCCCCATTGTATATCCAGGGCTCCTTTATCAAATATTAATTGACTGTAGGTGTTTGGGTTATGTTTGAATTTTCTATTCTGTTCCACTGGTCTGTGGGTCTGTTTTTCTTCTAGGAATTTTATGGTTTCAGTTTTTATGTTTAAATCTTTGATCCATTTTGAATTAATTTTTGTAAGTGGTGTAAGATGGGCATCTAATCTCACTTTTCTGCATGTGGTTATCCAGTTTTCTCAGCACCATTTATTGAAGAGACAATGCTTTCCCCTTTGAGTATTTTTGGCTGCCTTGTCAAATACTAGTTGACTGTATATGCAGGGTTTTTTTTTTTGGCTTTCCTATTCATTTGACTGTCTGGCAGCATACTGTTTTGATTACTATAGCTTTGAAGGTTGAAATCAGGAAATAGGATACCTCCAGTTTTGTTCTTCTTAGAATTGCTTTGGCTATTTAGGGTCTTTAATAGCCCTATACAAACTTTAGGATTGGGTTTTCTCTTTTTGTGATAAATGGAATTTTGGAATTTTGATAGAGATTGAATGGAATCTGTAGATGGCTTTAGGTGACATGGACATTTTAGTAATATTTACATATTAAGTTTAATTTTACATTTACATTTATTTCTTCTGGTCCATTAACATGGGATATCTTTACATTTGTTTGTGTCTTCATCAGTTTCTTTCATCAAAGTCTTGTTTTCAGTGTACTGATCTTTTACCTCATTTAAATTTATTCCCAGATATTTTATCCTTTTTGGTGCTAATGTGAATGGGACTTAATTTATTTCTTTTTCAGATGCTTTGTTTTTACAACTGATTTTTGTATGTTGATTTTGCATGCTGCAACTTTACCAAATTTATTGATTAGTTCTCACAATTTCTTGGTGAAGTCTTTTTTTTAATTGAGATACATACAGTAAAATCCACAAATCGTGTACAGCTCAATGAATGTTTACACGTGTATACATGGTGGAGTCTTTAGGATTTTCTACATATTAGATCATATCATCTAAACAAAGACAGTTTTACTCCTTCCTTCCTGATTTGGATGCCTTTTATTTTTCTTGACTGGTTGCTCTGGGTAGAATTTCCAGTACTGTGTTGAATAAGAGTTGTGAGGGTGGGCTTCTTTATTTTGTTCCTGATATTTGAGGGAAAGCTTTCAAACTTTTTACCATTGAGCATAATGTTAGCTAAGGGTTTGTTATACATGATCTTTGTTATGTTCAAGTGTGTTCCTTTTATGCTCAATTTGTTAAGAGTTTTTATCATGAAAGGATGTTATATTTTGTCAAATGCTTTTTCTGCATCTATTGAGATAATCATATGATTTTTATCTTTGACTCTGTTAATGTGGTATTTCACATTTATTGATTTGCATATGTTGAACCATCCTTGCAGCCCAGAGATAAATCCCATTTGATCATGATGTATGATTCTTTTAATGTGCTGTTGAATTTAGTTTGGTAATCCTTTATTGAGAACTTTTTTTTCTACATTCATCAGGATGTTAGTTTGTAGTTTTCTTGTGGTGTCATCTGGTTTTGGACTAGTAATGCTGGCCTCATAAAATGAGTTTGGAATTGTTCTTTGCTCTTTAGTTTTTGGATGAGTGAGCAGAATTGGTGCTATTCCTTGAAAGTTTGGTAGAATTCACCAGTGAAACCATCTGGTCCTGTTATTTTCTTTGTTGGGAGGATTTGGATAATTGATTCAATCTCCTTATTGGTCTGTTCATATTTTCTAGTTTTTCACGATTCAGTCTTGGTAAGTTTTATGTTTCTAGGAATTTGTCCATTCTAGGTAATCCAATTTGTTGGCATATATTCATAATAGTCTCTTATAATCCTGTGTATTTCTTTGGTATCAGTTGCAATGTGTTCTCTTTAATTTATGATTTTGAATTTTCTCTCCTTTTTCTTAGTCTGGCTAAAGGCTTGCCAGTTTTTGTTTATTTTTCCTAAAAACCAGCTTATAGTTTCTTTGAACTTTTCTATTTTTTCTACTTTTTCTATTTTTCTGGTATGATTATTTTTATTTATTATTATTATATTTTTATTTTTCTGCTCTGATTTCTGTTATTTCCTTCTGCCACCTTTGAGCAAGTTTGTTCTTTTCCCAGTGACTTGAGGTGTAAAGTTAGGTTATTTATTTGAGACCTTTTTTTAAATAAGTAGGTATTTATTGCTATAAACTTTCCTCACAGAACTGCTTTTACTATATTCCAAGGTTTTTCATATGTTGGTTTCCATTTTTGTTTGTTTCAAGATATTTTTTTACTTTCCCTTTTTATTTTTTCTTTGACATCCTCATTTTTCAGGACTGTATTGTTTAACTTCCATGTATTTGTAAAATTTCCTGCTGTCCTGCTTTGATTTCTAGTTTTATATCATTGTAGTTGTTATGATTTCAGTCTTCTTAAATTTGCTGAGACTTGTTTTGTGGCCCATCATATAAATCCATCCTGGAGAATATTCTGTGCATGTTTGATAAGAATATCTATTCGTCTGATGATGGATGGAATGTTCATGTCTGAATGTTTTTTTATGTGTCTTTTTTATATGTCTGTTTTTTTATATATATAATTTGGTCTATAAAGTATGGTTGAAGTCCAGTGTTTCCTTTCTGATTTTCCTGTCCATTGTTGACTTGGGGTGTTTAAAAACATAAAAGTGGGGGGAGTAAAAGGGTAGTTTTTCTATATGTGGTCAAAGTTGTTATCATATAATACAGGTGGTTATAAGATGTTTTATATAAGCATCATGGTAACCACAAAGCAAAAACCTGTAGTAAATTCACAGATGATAAAGGGGATGAGAACATATGATTACAGAAAATCACCAATTCCCAAAGGAAGGCAGTGAGAGAGGAAGAAAGATAAAAGGAATCTACAAAACAGCCAGAAAACAATAAAGTGGCATTAGTAAGTCCTTACCTATCAATGATTACTGTAAGTGTAAATAAATCAAAAGACACTGAGTGACTGGATGGATAAAAAAAAGACCCAACTATATGCTGCCTTTAAAGAGACTCATGTCAGCTTTAAAGACACACTAGCTTGAAGTGAAGGAATGGAAAAAGATATTCCATGCAAGTAGAAACCAAAAGAGAACAGGGGTACCTATACTTCTATCAAACAAGATAGAATTTAAGTCAAAAACAGTAACAAGAGACAAAGAATGTCATTATATAATAATAAACGGGTGATTTTGTCTAGACAGTATAGCAATTGAAAATATAAACACACCCAACATTGGTGCACCTAAGTATATTAAATAAATACTGATATATCTAAGGGAGAAATAGACAATACAGGAATAGTAGGGAACATCAATGGAGAACAGTATTTAGATATGAAGATGTAAGCACCAGGGTTTGCTCATTGCTTCTAAGATCTCACTGCTTCTAGCTGCTCTCAGTTAATAAAGCTAAGAATTATGTGTATATATGTTAACACATACATATACCTACATCTGTTTTTATTTCTATCTCAACATATATGTTTGTGTGTGTAGATATATGTATGTATGTATACATGTGTGTGTGTGTCTGTGTTTCCTTAAAAAATTGATATCGATACCTCCAATGAATCTAGAACCACAGGGTTGATTGTTACTCTTTCCTCTTTATTTGCAATTCTTTCTTCAGTGGTGATAAACTTGGCTTTTGTTATTTACAATATATTGGCCTAATATATAAATAAAGTCA
The DNA here is from genome assembly GCA_029783875.1 of Phataginus tricuspis. Classification (NCBI taxonomy): domain Eukaryota; kingdom Metazoa; phylum Chordata; class Mammalia; order Pholidota; family Manidae; genus Phataginus; species Phataginus tricuspis. The sequence goes on from JAQQAC010020896.1 coordinate 63,755,721, forward strand.
TTTCAGAATTCCTAACCCATATCCAGGTGGGAAACAAGTTCTCCCACTAGAATAAAGTGTTTATGTATAATTTCTTTTGAATTTAGTGTTACACTTAACAGTCAAAACACTGTTTGCTGACATTGTGTGGGTCAGCTTGTTCCTTATACCCTTCAGTGCGAATATGTGATGCATTTATAATAGTTAGATTCATTTGTCACATCCTGCACTCCATCTTTATCCCCACATGTTAATTTTTTTAAAATCTACATAATGTAAAATTCACTATTGTGGTGTACAATTCTATCAAGTTTTGATAAATCCACCATCACAGTTACATACAAAGCCTTTCTATCAGTTCAAAAATTCCTTCATGCCATCCTTTTTCAGACATTCCCTCCCTGGACCTCTGGCAAGATGTGGGCTTCCCCGTAGTTTATTTATTTATTTATTTTTAATTTGGTATCATTAATATACAATTACATGAGCAACATTGTGGTTACTAGATTCCCCTCATTATCAAGTCCCCACCACATACCCCATTACAGTCACTGTCCATATAGAGTACTTCTCTTCTCTGTGCTATACTGCCTTCCCTGTGCCCCTCCCACATTATGTCTGCTAATCGTAATGCTCCTTATTCCCCTTCTCCCTCCCTTCGCACCCACCACCCCCCAAGTCCCTTTCCCTTTGACAACTGTTAGTCCATTCTTGGGTTCCGTGAGTCTGCTGCTGTTTTGTTCCTTCAGTTTTTGCTTTGTTATTATGCTCCACACATGGATGAAATCATTTGGTACTTGTCTTTCTCCGCCTGGCTTATTTCACTGAGCATAATGCCCTCTAATTCTATCCATGTTGTTGCAAATGGTAGGATTCGGTTACTTCTTATGGCTCTATAATACTCCATTGTGTATATGTGCCACATCTTCTTTATCCATTCATCTATTTATGGACACTTAGGTTGCTTCCATTTCGTGGCTGTTGTAAATAGTGCTGCGATAAACATAGGGGTGCATATGTCTTTTTGAACCTGGGATCCTGCATTCTTAGGGTAAATTCCTAGGAGTGGAATTCCTGGGTCAAGTGGTATTTTTATTCTGAGTGTTTTGAGGAACCTCCATACTGCTTTCCACAATGGTTGAACCAATTTACATTCCCATCAGCAGTGTAGAAGGGTTCCCCTTTCTCCGCATCCTCGCCAGCATTTGTTGTTGCTATTCTTTTCTGTGTTGCCCATCCTAACTGGCATGAGGTGATATTTCATTGTGGTTTTAATTTGCATTTCTCTGGTAATTAGCGATGTGGAGCATCTCTTCACGTGTCTATTAGCCAACTGAATTTCTTCTTTGGAGAATTGTCTGTTCATAACCTCTGCCCATTTTTTAATAGGGTTATTTGCTTTTTGGTTGTTGAAGTGTGTGAGTTCTTTATATATTTTGAATGTTAACCCCTTGTTGGATATGTCATTTACAAATATATTCTCCCATACTGTAGGATGCCTTTTTCTTCTGATACTGTCCTTTGCTGTACAGAAGCTTTTTAGCATGATTTAGTCCCATTTGTTCATTTTTTATGTTTCCCTTGCCGGAGGAGATGCGTTCAAGAAAAAGTTGCTCATGTTTATATTCAAGAGATTTTTGCCTATGTTTTCTTCTAAGAGTTTCATGGTTTCATGACTTATGTTTAGGTCTTTGATCCATTTTAATTTTACTTCTGTGTATGGGCTTAGACAATAATCCAGTTTCATTCTCTTGTATATAGCTGTCCAGTTTTGCCAACACCAGCTGTTGAAGAGGCTGTCATTTCCCTATTGTATATCCATGGCTTATTTATCACATATTAATTGACCATATGTGCTTGGGTCTATATCTGGGTTCTATAGTCTGTTCCATTGATCTATGGGTCTGTTCTTGTGCCAGTACCAAATTGTCTTGATTACTGTGGCTTTGTAGTAGAGCTTGAAGTCGGGGAGTGTAATCCCTCCCACTTTATTCTTCCTTCTCAGGATTGCTTTGGCTAGTCAGGGTCTTTTATGGTTCCATATGAATTTTAGAACTATTTGCTCTAGTTTGTTGAAGAATGCTGTTGGTATTTTGATAGGGATTGCATTGAATCTGTAGATTGCTTTAGGCAGGATCGCCATTTTGACAGTATTAATTCTTCCCATCCATGAGCATGGGATGTGTTTCCATTTATTGGTATCTTTAATTTCTCTCATGAATGTCTCGTAGTTTTCAGCATATAGGTCTTTCACTTCCTTAGTTAGGTTTATTCCTAGGTATTTTATTCTTTTTGTTGTAATTGTCAATGGAGTTGTTTCCGTGTTTTCTCTTTCTGCTAGTTCATCATTAGGAACGCAGAAGATTTTGGTGTATTAATTTCGTATCCGGCAACTTTGCTGAATTCATATATTAGATCTAGTAGTTTTGGAGTGGATTCTTTTGTTTTTTTAAATGTGCAATATCATGCCACCTGCCAACAGGGACAGTTTAACTTCTTCTTGCCAATCTGGATACCTTTTATTTCTTTGTGTTGTCTGATTGCCGTGGCGAGGACCTCCAGAACTATGTTGAATGAAACTGGGGAGGGTGGGCCTCCTTGTCTTGTTCTTGAGCTTAAAGGAAAAGCTTTCAGCTTCTCGCTGTTAAGAATAATGTTGGCTGTGTGTTTGTCATATATGGCCTTTATTATGTTGAGGTACTTGCCCTCTTTACCCATTTTGTGGAGAGTTTTTATCATGAATGGATGTTGAATTTTGTCGAATGCTTTTTCAGCATCGAGGAGATGATCATGTAGTTTTTGTCCTTTTTGTTGATGTGATGGTTGATGTTGATGGATTTTCGAATATTGTACCATCCTTGCATCCCTGTAATAAATCCTACTTGATCATGATGGATTGTCTTTTTGGTATATTTTTGTATTTGGTTTGCTAATATTCTGTTGAGTATTTTTGCATCTATGTTCTTCAGGGATATTGGTCTGTAATTTTCTTTTTTTGTGGTGTCTTTGCCTGGTTTTGGTATTACAGTGATGCTAGCCTTGTAGAATGAGTTTGGGAGTATTCCCGCCTCTTCAACTTTTTGGAAAACGTTAAGGACGATGGGAATTACGTCTTCACTAAATGTTTGATAAAATTCAGCAGTGAAATCATCTTGACCAGGAGTTTTGTTCTTAGGTAGTTTTTTGATTACCAGTTCAATTTCGTTGCTGGTAATTGGTCTGTTCAGATTTTCTGTTTCTTTCTGGGTCAGCCTTGGAAGGTTGTATTTTTCTAGAAAGTTGTCCATTTCTTCTAGGTTATCCAGTTTTTTAGCATATAATTTTTCATAGTATTCTCTAATAATTCTTTGTATTTGTGTGGTGTCTGTAGTGATTTTTGCTTTCTCATTTCTGATTTTTTAATGTTTGTAGACTCTCTTTTTTTCTTAATAAGTCTGGCTAGGGGTTTATCTATTTTGTTTATTTTCTTGAAGAACCAGCTCCTGCTTTCATTGATTCTTTCTATTGTTTTATTCTTCTTGATTTTGTTTATTTCTCCTTTAATCTTTATTGTGTCCCTCCTTCTACTGACTTTGGGCCTCACTTGTTCTGCCATTTCTAGTTTTGTTAATTGTGAGTTTAGACTCCTCACATGGGATTGTTCTTTTTCCTGAGGTAACCTTCATAGCAATATACTTCCCTCTTAGCATGACCTTCACTGCACCCACAAATTTTGTGGTGTTGAATTATTGTTGTCATTTGTCTCTATATACTGCTTGATCTCTTTTATTTGGTCATTGATCCATTGATTATTTAGGAGCATGTTGTTAAGCCTCCATGTGTTAGTGGACTTTTTCATTTTCTTTGTGTAATTTATTTGTAATTTCATACCTTTGTGGCCTGATAAACTGGTTGGTACAATTTCAATCTTTTTTAATTTACTGAGGCTCATTTTATGGCTTAGTATATGATCTGTTCTTGAAAGTGTTCCATGTGCACTTGAGAAGAATGTGTATATTGCTGCTTTGGGGTGTAGTGTTCTGTAGATGTCTGTTAGGTCCATCTGTTCTAATGTGTTGTTCAGTGCCTTTGTCTCCTTACTTATTTTCTGTCTGGTTAATCTGTCCTTTGGAGCGAGTCGTGTGTTGAAGTCTCCTAAAATGAATGCATTGCATTCTATTTCCCTGTTTAATTCTGTTAGTATTTGTTTTACATATGTAAGTGCTCCTATGTTGGGAGCATAGATATTTATAATGGTTATATTCTGTTGTTGGACTGACCCCTTTATCATTATGTAATGTCCTTCTTTGTCTCCTGTTAATTTCTTTGTTTTGAAGTCTATTTTGTCTGATACAAGTAGTGCTACTCCTGCTTTTTTCTCCCTATTATTTGCATGAAATATCTTTTTCCATCCCTTCACTTTTAGTCTGTGTATGTCTCTGGGTATGAAGTGAGTCTCTTGTAGGCAGCATATGGACGGGTCTTGTTTTTTATCCATTCAGTGACTCTTGTGTCTTTTGATTGGTACATTCAGACCATTTACATTTAGTGTGATTATTGATAGGTATGTACTTCTTGCCTTTGCTGGCTTTAGATTCTTGCTTACCAAAGGTTCGAGGGTAACTTCCTTACTATCTAACAGTCTTATTTAACTCATTTAGTATTGTATTACAAACACAATCTAAATGGTCTTTTTTTTTCTCCTTTTTCTTCCTCCTCCATTCTTTATATATTAGGTATCATATTCTGTACTCTTTGTCCATCCCTTGACTGACTTTGGGGGTATTTGATTTGATCTTGCATCTCATTTGTTCTACTTTCTTTACTGTCGTTTTATTTCTGCTGATGACAGCTATTTAGCCTTAGGAACACTTCCATCTATAGCAGTCCCTCCAAAATACACTGTAGAGTTGCTTTGTGGGAGGTAAATTCTCTCAGATTTTGCTTATCTGGAAATTATTTAACCCTCCTTCAAATTTAAATGATAATCTTGCTGGATAGTGTATTTTTGCTTCGAGGCTCTTCTGCTTCATTGCATTGTATATATCCAGCCACTCCCTTCTGGCCTGTTATTTTCTGTTGAGAAGTCTGATGATAGCCTGATGGGGTTTCTTTTGTATGTGATCTTTTTTCTGTCTGGCTGCTTTTAATCCTCTGTCCTTATCCTTGATCTTTTCTATTTTAATTATTATATGTCTTGGTGTTGTCTTCCTTTGTTCCCTTGTGTTGGGAGATCTGTGCACCTCCATGGCCCAGGAGACTTCCCCAGACTGGGGAAATTTTCTGCATTTACCTCCTCAAAGACTCTTTCCCTTTTTCTCTCACTTCTTCTGGTACCGCTATAATGCAAATATTGTTTTGTTTGGATTGTTCACACAGTTTTTTCAATATTCTTTCATTCCTAGAGATTCTTTTTTATCCCCGTACCTCAGTTTCTTTGTGTTCCTGTTCTCTAATTTCTATTTCATTTACTGTCTCCATTACTTCATCTAATCTGCTTTTAAATCCCTCCATTGTATTTTTAACTTCAGATAGTGTATTCTTCAATGTTTGTATCTCATTCTTGAATTCCTCCCTGAATTGTTTTTTCTGTAGGTCTGTGAGCATGTTTTTATTTTTACTTAGAAATCTTTCAGGAAGATAGATGAGTTCAGTTTCCTTGGCCCCTTTTCTGGTGTTTGTGGGATTTTGGTTTGAACCAGGTTCCTTTGCCATTTCATATTTGTATGTGGTCCCCTCTAGTGCCCAGAAGCTCTACTCTCTCGAGCTGCTCACCCCCTGAAGTGATAGCAGGGGTTGCAGGTGAATGGCGCTGGTGCCTGTTGCATGGAAAGAGGTCTTTCCTCCTTCCCTGCTGCATTGCCTCTCTTCACTGCCATGGTCAGTGGGCCAAGCGCACAGGTCGAAGCCTCTGTGTTTTGCACTTGTAGCTGCCATAGGTGGGGTCACCCTCTGGCTGGCCTCGTGCAGTGGTGGGGGAAACCAGTTTGTAAGCTGGTACTGGGTGGCAGGAAGGCGCAGCAGCCTTTGTGTCATGGTGGGGATCCTTGGAGCTGCATAGCCAGCCAGGGGGTGGAGCGCCTGAAGCTCCTGAAGTTCCCCACCTGCTGGGCAGAGTGCACCTGGACAATTTTGTCCACCTGTCCTTTCTCCTGAGCAGCAAGCTCTGTGCAATCCTTGCCCCTTTAGATGCTCTCTCAGTGCTAGGACGTCTCTCAGAATGACTGTCTTTCTTTTGTTCCAGAGCAGCCAGATGTGGAATCGTGTTTTCCACAAGGGGCAGAACCTCGGTCTCTCCAAGTATTCTCCCTGTCTTAGCTTTCCAACCCCACTAATCTCCAGAGCACCATGCAATGTAGATTCGTGCTCCCAGAGCAGAGTGTTCAGCAGTACTAAGCCTCCACCCCCTCCCCGCCCCATTTTTCTTCCTTCTGCTGGTGAGCTGGGGTGATGGAAGGGCTTGGGTCCCACCAGATCACGGCTTTGGTATGTTACCCTGTTCTGTGAGGCCTATTGTTTTCTCCAAGTGTATGCAGTCTGGTGCAGCCTTCTTCCCTGTTGCTCTTTCAGCATTGGTTGTATTAACTATATTTTTTTTGTTTTTTTTTTTTGTTTTTTTTTTTTAATAATTTATTTTATTTTAGTATCATTAACCTACAATTACATGAGCAATACCGTGATGATTGAACTCCCCCCATCACCAGGTCCCCCCCACCAACCCCACCACAGTCACTGTCCATCAGCGTAGTGAGATGAGAATCGCTACTTGTCTTCTCTGAGCTGTACAGTACCCCCCGTGCCCCCCCACCCTATGTCTGCCAATCGTAATGCCCCTTTTACCCTCTTATCCCTCCCTTCCCACCCATCTCCTCAGTCCCTTTCCCTTTGGTAACTGTTAGTCCATTCGTGGGTTCTGTGAGTCTGCTGCTGTTTTGTTCCTTCATTTATTTATTTATTTATTTATTTATTTATTTATTTATTTATTTATTTTTTCTTTGTTCTTATACTCCACATATGAGTGAGATCATTTGGTACTTGTCTTTTTCGGCCTGGCTTATTTCACTGAGCATAATACCCTCTAGCTCCATCCATGTTGTTGCAAATGGTAGGATTTGTTTCTTTCTTATTGCTGCGTAATATTCCATTGTGTATATGTACCACTTAACTATATTTTTATATTATATATTGTTTTGGAAGGGGGCCTCTGTCTCACCTCTCATGCTGCCAACTTTAATCCATTGTGTGCAGTGATGTTTCAACGTGGTTTTCATTTCTGTTTACCTAATGGCCTTTCTTCTTTTCATGTGTTTTTTACCGTCTTCTTTGGTAAAATGATTTTTTAAATAGAGTGGGATTTTTTTTTTTTTACTATTGAGTTTTGAGAGTTCTTAACATATTTTGTTTATAAGACCTTTGATATGTTATTTATAATATATTCTTACAGTATCTGACTTGTTTTTTCATCTTATTAGTAGGTTCTTTCACAGAGAAAAGTTTGTAAATTTTGTGAAATCCAATTAATTACTTTTTTGTGGCTCATGACTTTTTAAGTATCGACAGTCCTTTTCTTTCAGCGCGTTAAAATATTCTGCTTCTTTCTGAATTCCATTGTTTCTTATGAGAAATCTGTAGTTATTTGAATCATTCCCCTATAAATAAGAAACAATGTGTTATTTTTCTCGTTGCATAAATTTTTGTTCTCAGTGGATTGATTAAATGTTTTTTGGCATCAATTTCTTTGTCATCTTGTTTGGGGTTTGCTAAGCTTCTTCTAATAGTTAATTATATCTTTCATCTAATTTGGGAAGCTTTCCACCCTTATTGCTTTTTTTATTTTTTATTTTTATTTTGGTATCATTAATATACAATTATATAAGTAATATTGTGGTTGCTAGATTCCCCCCATTATCAAGTCCCCACCACATACCCCATTATAGTCACTGTCCATCAGCGTAGTAAGATGCTATTGAATAACTACTTGTCTTTTCTGTGCTATACTGCCTTCCCTGTGCCCCCTGCTCCATTATGTGTGCTAATCGTAATGCCCTTTATTCCCCTTCTCCCTCTCTTCCCACGCCCCACCCCCCACCCAGTCCCTTTCCCTTTGGCAACCGTAAGTCCATTCTTGGGTTCTGTGAGTCTGCTGCTGTTTTGGTCCTTCAGTTTTTGCTTTGTTCTTATCCTCCACAGATGAGTGAAATCATTTGGTACTTGTCTTTCTCTGCCTGGCTTATTTCACTGAGCATAATACCCTCTACTTCCACCCATGTTGTTGCAAATGGTAGGATTTGTTTTCTTCTTATTCAGCCGTTATTTCTTTTAAGTATTTTTTCTGTACCATACACTTTCTTCTCTCCTCTGCCTCAGGTGACACAGATGTTAGACCTTTTGGTATTATCTTAAAGGTCCCTGAAGCTCTGTTGATTTTTTTCAATCTTTTTTTTTTCTCTATTATTTAGATTATATCATTTTTGTTCATCTGTCTTGGAGTTCACTAAATCTTTCCTCTAACATTTCCATTTTGTTCTTGAGCTTATTCAGTGAGTATTTCATTTATTTGTATCATTTTTTAGTTCTAAAATTTCTGCAATTTCTCTTTATCCTCTATTTCTTTGCTGAGGCTTTGTTTTTCCGTTTGTTTCAAGGGTATCCATCTTTAATTGTTGGTGCATTTCAGTAAAGCTTTTTTCGGATAATTTTAACATTTTTTTAAATCTCAGCATTAGTGTCAGTTGATTGTCTTTCCCCATGTGTGTTGAGATTATTCTGATTATTCATATATCTGAGTATTTTAATTTGGATTGTATTTCATATCTTGTGAGATATCTGGCCTCATTTAAATCCTATAAAGAATTTTGATGTTTTTGTTTTAGAAGACAATCAACCCGTTTGTCTTTCGGTTATAAATTCCAGCTAGCCTTCCATGGGTTGTAGTTCCATGTCAGTTCAGTTTTCGGTTTTGCTCTGCTATCAGATCTGACTTGTATGTGTGTACCCTGGGGAGAGTCTAAGACTTGGGCAGTAGTCTGTCCCATACTTCAGTTCTTAAAGTGTGCATATGCTGTTAATGTTCAGGTCCACATATGCATAGCCCAGGAGTTTATAAAGTATGTTAAAGAGTTGCTCTCCTCTCTATTATTTCCCCTTGAGCTTTTCTTTTCTGCTTGTCAGGATGGAAAGCAGGGGCTTAATTTGCTCTTTTCTTCTGTGTACTTCCTGTGAGTACTTTGTGTCTTTGACAAGTGGCTTAGTACCGAGGGAGAAAAAAAATCAGGGGTGTGGCCCATACTCTTGATATCACACCTCCTCTGGTGGAAGAGGAAGGTTTCCCTCCCTCAAAATTTTAAGCTCCTCCCAGCCCATCACTGCTATACCACTGCTACCATGAGATTACTTGAGATTGCTAGAAGAGAGAATGGATAAGAAAGGATTTTCACACTATTTCTATTCCCACTCCTAAAGCCTGAATAGAGGGCTTCTGGAGGTCTTTCTGTCTGTGCTAATGCTCACTTCCAGTCTTCAGGCTATATTGAGTTCAGGGCAGTTGATGCCAAAGGAAACTGGTAAACTCATCACTATTTTAGTGGTACTTCAGCTGTTGGTGATCAGTTTGTCTGTTCTTACTATTTTAGGAGTCTTCCAATAGCTGCTCCATATAGTCTAAATTTTATTGCTCCATTCAGTGAGAGAGACAGGATCGTTTATTACTACCAGCACTGGAACTGAATATATATTTTTTTGTTCCCATCAGCAGCATATGCAAGTTCCAGTTACTCCACATACTTGCCAGCACCTGGTATTTCTAGTCATTTTTAATTTTAGCCATTCTAAATGTGGATGTGATATTTTATGTTATTATGGTTTTAATTTATATTGCCCTGATGACTCATGGTACTGGCCATCTTTCTTGTGCTATTTGACTATTTGTATGTCTTTATGAAGTGTCTGTTTACTTTTGTCATTTGAATTGTTTGTCTCATTATTATTGATAGAATCCGGACAGGAGTACCGTCTTTTTGAATAAGCCCACCCACTATCTCAGACTTTATTGATGTGGTACATCACATTGATTGGATTTTAAGTGCTAACTCACCTTGCATTCCTAGAGTAAACCATTTTGGTAGAAATTCACACACACACACAAACTACATTTGGTTTTCTAGTATTTAGGATTTTTGCTTCTGTATTCATAAGGGAGATTGGCCTATTATTTCTTTTTTCATAATTGTTCTTTTTTCAACTAGTGTCTAGTAGGCAGAGGGTAGAGAATAAAAAGTTACTCTGTTTTTGTGATATTATAAATACTATTCCAGTATAACACAATATAATTTTGCTTCATTTTTAAAAAATAAACTTTTATTTTCTAATTATTTTAGATCTTTGGAAATAATACAAACATAATATAGTTCTCTATACCCCTCTCCCAGTTTTTCCTATTGTTAACTTCTTACATTACCATAGTACATTTGTCAAAATTAAGAAGGCAATATTGTACAATACTATTAATGAAACTCCAGACTTTATTTGGATATTGCCAGTTTTCCATTAATGATCTTTATTTGTTCCAGGACCCAATCTAGTATATCACATAATACTAGTTAATTCTCTATCTCCTGTGGTCTATGACAGTTTTCATGATTTTAACAGTCTTGAAGAAAATTTGTCAGGTATTTTATAGACTGTCCCTCAGTCTGGCTTTTGCCGATATTTTCTTATTATTAGATTGGAGTTATGGATTTTGCAAAGAATACCATAGACTCAGAGTACCCCTCTCATCACATCACAGCAAGACTCTGTGATGTCCACATGATATGACTGGTGATATGAACCTTCATCACTTGGATAACATGGTGTTTTTCCAGATTTCTCTACTGTAAAGTTACTATTTCTCCCTTTTCTTATACTCTGTTCTTTGGAGTCTGGTCACTAAGTCCAGCCCATACTCAAGGTGGGAGGGAGAGATTAAGCTTCATCTCCTTGGGAAAGGAAGGTATTTACAGATATTTTTTAAAATTCTTCTCTAAACAAGATTTGTTCTCCTTTTATTTAATCAATCATTTGTTTACTGCATTCTGTTTTAATATGAATTCTCTATAATCTTAATACATAATTACAACCTTGAAAACCTCTGGTTCTCCAATTGACATATAAAATACCTTGAGGGAAGGCTTTGTTTCTGTTTGTCTTTGTAAAATCTGTGCACTTAACACAGTCTCCTAATTAATAGCGACTTCCAGTAATTTCTTAAAAATGAATGTATTTTCACTTCAGCTGAAAAATACCCCTTTCTCAGCTAAATTATGTAATTAAGAATTTTAAATTGAAATTAAAAGTAGATTTAAAATAAATAAAAGTAAATTCACGTACAATGGCATTGTAATAAGTATCAAAGAAAGTGAAGCATACTGTGGAAATAACCATCTGAGGTTGATATTTTACCACAAAATATACCTTGAAGCTGCTTAAATGTTCCTTGAAGCCACTTTTGTAAAGAGATTATAGTATTTAATAAGCCAAGGATAAGACCTACTGTGTCCTTTCTCTGTTTTGTTAAGATCATCAGAGAAGATTAAGATCCCATTTTCTGCATTTTCTGGAAAATTATCATCTGATGCAATAACTCAGATAACGACAGAAGGTCCAGGAAAAACGATGTTTTCATCTGAGATTTTTATTAATGCTGAAGATCATGGAGGTGAAATTCCAGAGTCTGGGACCCAGAAAGTGGGCAAAGTTCCTGTCAAGTTTGGTTCATCATCTTCAGTCCAACAGATTACTGTTTCTCATGGCACAGATGGTAAGAGAATATGATTATATTTTGGGCCATATTGGGAACTTTAATATGTAATTATCTCAGAAATTTGTGATTGGATCTTTGTAGTCAGAAAACCTAATTTTAATTTTAAGCATTAGGATGCATAGCTATGGAAAGGATATGATTTATTATGTTTTACCTTAGTTTCTAGTTAACAACGTTTGTAGAACTCATATTGCTAGTGGTTGACATATTTTTATCTCATGATACTTGAAATAAGAATGCAAGTAGTTTATAAAAACTTAAAACAATAAAGGTCCTATTTTACTTGAGCAAGTGAATTATTGACATTTGGTATTATAGTGTTACTGACTATAATAAATAGATGCAAAAATATTTAATAGTGCAAACACAATACCCACCTATTAAATGCTCATAAAACAATGACCAAGGACCCAATAGACTGTGGCCCTGCTGTCTTTAAAACATTCAACTCATGATTACCTTGGATTCACCATCACAGTGAGTTAGAAGGGACAAAAAGCATGGAAGAGTGCATGTGGAAGGATTTTCTAGGCTAGGCCTGGACATGGCCCAAATCACTTTGCATTGCCTAGGAATATTTAGCTCTGTTTTCCAGGATGGAAGAAATGAGTTTTGGTAAACAGCAATCTCTACTTCTAAGGGCTACCTTTAGACTGTTCATACACTATTGTGAGTGACAGTGATATTCAATAGTTCTTACACTATAGAAACATTGAAAATTAGAGTAAATTATTTTCTTTTTCAGACCAATAACAGAAACATTAACGATTAAATTCGCATTTTTACCCCAGTGAAGGTGGAAACTTAAAATTACTTATTTTAAAGTGCTTAATATATTCAAAATATATTTTAAGTTTTCCTACTTAATGCAAAAAGCTTATCTATCAGTCCTGGACTTGCAAGATGGTGACGTGAGAGGCGAGACGGAAAGCTCCTCCCAAAACCACACAAAATAAAGAAATGTTAGGTTGTGTTTGTAGTAGTATACAAAGTAAGTTAAATTAGACTGTTAGATAGTAATAAAATTGCCCTTGAACCTTTGGTAACCACGACTCTAAAGCCTGCAATGCCAATAAGTATGTACCTATCGATAATCACCCTAAAGTGTAAATGGTCTGAATGCACCAATCAAAAGACATAGAGTTACTGAATGGATAAAAAAACAAGACCCATCTATATGCTGTAACAAGAGACTCACTTCAAACCCAAAGACATACACAGACTGAAAGTGAAGGGACGGAAAAAGATATTTCATGCATTGCAGTACTTGTAGCAGACAAAATAGACTTCAAAACAAAGAAAGTAACAAGAGACAAAGAAGGACATTACATAATGATACAAGGGTGAGTCCAACAATAGGATATAACTATTATAAATATCTATGCATGCAACACAGGATCACCTACATATGTGAAACAAATACTAACAGAATTAAAGGGGGAAACAGAATGCAATGCATTCATTTTAGGAGACTTCAACACACCACTCACTTCAAAGGACAGGTCAACCAGACAGAAAATAAGTAAAGAGACAGAGGCACTGAACAACATATTAGAACAGGTGGACCTAATGGACATCTACAGAATACTTCATCCAAAAGCAACAGGATACACATTCTTCTCAGTGTACATGGAACATTTTCAAGAATTGATCATATATAAGGCCACAAAAAGAACCTCAGTAAATTCAAACAGATTGAACTTGTACCAACCAGCTTCTCAGATCACAAAGGTATGAAACTAGAAGTAAATTACACAAAGAAAACGAAAAAGCCCACAAATACATGGAGGATTAATAACATGCTCCTAAATAATCAATGTACCAATGACCAAATAAAACCAGAAATCAAGCAATATATGGAGACAAATGACAAACAAAATCTGTGGGATGCAGCAAAGTCCGTGCTAAGACGGAAATACATTGCAATACAGGCATACCTCAGGAAAGAAGAACAATCCCAAATGAACAGTCTAAACTCACAATTAATGAAACTAGAAAAGGAAGAACAAATGAGGCCCAAAGTCAGTAGAAGGAGGGACATAATAAAGATTAAAGCAGAAATAAATAAAATTGAGAAGAATAAAACAATAGAAATAATCAATGAAAGCAGGAGCTGGTTCCTCAAGAATATTAAAAAAAAATAGATAAACCACTAGACAGACTTACCAATAAAAAAAGAGAGTCTACACACATAACAAAATCAGAAATGAGAAAGCAAAAATCACTACGGAAAACACAAATACAAAGAATTATTAGAGAATACTATGAAAAATTATATGCTAACAAACTGGACAACCTAGAAGAAATAGACAACTTTCTAGAAAAATACAACCTTCCAAGGCTGACCCAGGAAGAAACAGAAAATCTGAATAGACCAATTACCAGCAACGAAATTGAACTGGTAATCAAAAAACTACCTAAGAACAAAACCTCTGGACCAGATGGTTTCACTGCTGAATTTTATCAAACATTTAGTAAAGACCTAATACCCATCCTCCTTAATGTTTTCCAAAAAGTAGAAGAGAGAGAATACTCCCAAACTCATTCTACAGGGCCACCATCACTCTAATACCAAAACCAGGCAAAGACACCACAAAAAAAGAAAATTACAGACCAATATCCCTGATGAACATAGATGCAATTTCTCAACAAAATATTAGCAAACTGAATTCAAAAATACATCAAAAAGATCATCCATCATGATCAAGTGGGATTCATCCCAGGGATGCAACGATGGTACAACATTCGGAAACCCATCAACATCATTCACTACATCAACAAAAAGGAGGACAAAAACATGATCATCTCCTCGATGCTTAAAAAGCATTCGACAAAATTCAACATCCATTCATGATAAAAACTCTCAAAAAAATGGGTATAGAGGGCAAGTACCTCAACATAATAAAGGCCATATATGACAAACCCACAGCCAACATTATACTTAACAGCAAGAAGCTGAAAGCTTTTCCTTTAAGATCGGGAACAAGAAAAGGATGCCTACTCTCACCACTTTTATTCAACATAGTTCTACAGGTCCTAGCCACAGCAATCAGACAACACAAAGAAATAAAAGGCATCCAGATTGGTAAAGAAGGAGTCAAATTGTCCCTGTTTGCAGATGACATGATATTGTACATAAAATCCCTAAAGAATCCACTCCAAAACTACTAGATCTAATATCCGAATACAGTAAATTGTGGGATAAAAAATTAATACACAGAAATCTGTTGCATTACTGTATACTAACAATGAACTAACAGAAAGAGAAATCAGGAAAACAATTCCATTCACAATCGCATCCAAACGAATAAAATACTTAGGAATAAACCTAACCAAGGAAGTGAAATAGCTATACCCTGAAAACTACAAGACACTCTTAAGAGAAATTAAACAGGACACTAATAAATGGAAATTCATCCAATGCTCTTGGGTATGAAATATTAATATTGTCAAAATGGTCATCCTGCTTAAAGCAATCTACAGATTCAATGCAATTCCTATCAAAATATCTACATCATTCTTCAATGAACTAGAGTAAATAGTCCTAAAATTCATATGGAACCACAGAAGACCCCAAATAGCCAAAGCAATCCTGAGAAGGAAGAATAAAGCAGGGGAAACTACTCTCCCTGACTTCAAGCTCTACTACAAAGCCACAGTAATCAAGACCACTTGGTACTGGCACAAGAACAGACCCATAGACCAGTGGAACAGAATAGAGAGCCCACATATAAACCCAAGCATGTATGGTCAATTCATATACGATAAAGGTGCCATGGATATACAATGGGGAAATAACATCCCTTCAACAGCTGATGTTAGCATAACTGGACAGCTACATGTAAGAGAATGAAACTGGATTATTGTCTAACCCCATATACAAAAGTAAGCTCGAAATGGATCAGTGACCTGAATGTAAGTCATGAAACCATAAAATTCTTAGAAAAAAGCACAGGAAAAATCTCTTGGACATAAACATGACCAACTTCTTCATGAACATATCTCCCCGGGCAAGGGAAACAAAAGTAAAAATGAACAAATGGGACTACATCAAACTAAAAAGCTTCTGTACAACAAAGGATACCATCAGTAGAACAAAAAGGCATCCTACAGTATGGGAGAATATATTCATAAGTGACATATCCGATAAAGGATTGACATCCAAATATATAGAGAGCTCATGCACCTCAATGAACAAAAAGAAAATAAGCCAATTAAAAAATGGGCAGAGGAGCTGAACAGACACTTCTCCAAAGAAGAAATTCAGATGGCCAACAGGCACATGAAAAGATGCTCCACATCACTAGTCATCAGAGAAATGCAAATTAAAACCACAATGAGATATCACCTCACACCTGTTAGAATGGCTGCCATCCAAAAGACAAACAACCACAAATGTTGGCAAGGATGTGGGGAAAAGGGAACCCTTCTACACTGCTGGTGGGAATGTAAGCTAGTTCAACCATTGTGGAAAACAGTATGGAGGTTCCTCAAAAAACTCAAAATAGAAATACCATTTGACCCAGGAATTCCACTCCTAGGAATTCACCCTAAAAATGCAGCAGCCCAGTTTGAAAAAGACATATGCACCCCTATGTTTATTGCAGCACTATTTACAATAGCCAAGAAATGGAAGCAATCTAAGTGTCCATCAATAGATGAATGGATAAAGAAGATGTGGTATATATACACAATGGAATATTTTTCAGCCATAAGAAGAAAACAAGTCTTTCCATTTGCAACAGCATGGATGGAGCTAGAGGGTATTATGCTCAGTGAAATAAGCCAGGCAGAGAAAGACAAGTATCAAATGATTTCACTCATCTGTGGAGTATAAGAACAAAGGAAAAACTGAAGGAACAAAACAGCAGCAGACTCACAGAACCCAAGAATGGACTAACAGTTACCAAAGGGAAAGGGACTGGGGAAGAGGGATGGGAAGGGAGGGATAAGGGTGAAAACAGGCTATTACATTTAGCACACATAATGTAGCAGGGGTGTGGGTAGGGTGGGGGGATACGGGGAAGGCAGTATAACACAGTGGAGACAAGTAGTGTTTCTATAACATCCTACTACGCTGATGGACCGTGACTGCAATGAGCTTTGTGGTGGGAACTTGATAATAGGGAAAGTCTAGTAACCATAAGTTGCTCATGTAATTGTATATTAATAATATCAAAATAAAAAGCTTATCTATCTATAGATACAGGTGGGACATGCCTACATATATAAGGAAAATTGCTTGGTTTAGCATTTAAGTTTCATTTAATTAAATTAATTAATTAATTAATTAATTAATTTTTAAAGTATCACTGATATACACTCTTACGAAGGTTTCACATGAAAAACATTGTGGTTACTACATTCACCCGTACACTGTCCATCAGTGTAGTAAGATGCCACAGAGTCACTATTTGCCTTCTCTGTGCTACACTGTCTTCTCCGTAACCCCACACACAGCATGTGTACCAATCATAATACCCTTCAATGTCTTTCTCCCTCCCTCCTCACCCATTCTCCTCCACCTCTCCCCTTTGATAACCGCTAGTCCCTTCTTGGAGTCTGAGTCTGCTGCTGTTTTGTTCCTTCAGTTTTGCTTCATTGTTTTACTCCACAAATGAGTGAAATCATTTGATTCTTGTCTTTCTCCTCCGGGTTTATTTCACTGAGCATAGTACCCTTTAGCTCCATCCATGTTGTTGCAAATGGTAGGATTTGTTTTCTTCTAATGGCTGAATAGTATTCCATTGTGTGTATGTACCACATCTGCACTGAATTTAATTTTTCATAAGCTCATTTATATGTTAAGATAGTTATAATTCTTAAACATTTTTATTGTGAAATAAAAGCATACCCCCAAAATATAGTTTAATAAATAACACAATACCTTTACGTGTCAGTTACCTATTGCCACAGTGATCCTGTACAACAAACAACGTCAATGCTTTATAATAACAAACATTTGCTCTGCTCACTCATGGGCTTGTGGGTCAATTGGAGTTTGGCTCCAGGCTGTATAAATGGTTTGTGTCTGTTAAACATGCTTTGTTCTGAAACTCAGGCTAATGAGACAATAGGTGGGGTGTGGTGATGATAAAAGTACATGAGTGGAAATCTGCCTGTGAAAGTGTGTGTTAACCTCTGTTCATATCAAATGGCACAGTTTAAATAGAGGCCATGAGTTGTAGTTTTACCTTTACATACAGATACCTGGGAGAAAAAAAGTACTCCTTTAAAGGATTAGTATTATTTGGTTTACTAGTAAAATATTATTTTTAATACTATAGATTAAAAAGTAAAATTTTGTGATTTTTTTTGTATGAAATATTTTTAAATGCAAAGAATAATGTGTTAAACACATAACTATGTGCCCACTATTCTGAATTAACAGATTCAGAATAGTATGTTCTGTGTTTATTTTTGGCTCTATTTTCAAATTTTTTGAAGGAGTAAATTTTATAGTTGAATTTTCTTTACCCCTCTCCAGTCTTTTCTACTTTCCCAAAGCAAACCATTATTTACTATATAGTCACTTCTCCCCCTATGGCAGGCAGTCAAAAGTAACCATGAAAGTATTGCATCTAAATATAAAATTACTAAGAATTTCAAAAAGCCACTTACTTGTCTCAGAATTCTCCATATACATATGATAGCCATTCTTGCGCTGGGTCCACTGTAATTGTTTCCAAATGTTGTTTTTCATTTTCTGCAACCTTTGAATTAGATAGTAAATTTAACCATCTATGAAGTTTTATATACAGTAGGGAAGGAAGAAAATAATTAAATCAATATTGTAACAATAATGACTACAGAGTGACCAAACAGAAGTGGAAGCTACAGCCTATTTTTTTGTTGTTGTTTAAGTTCTTCCCTCCTCTATACACTTTTTTGTACTTCTTGACTTCAGCCAGGTGTTTGTCATTGGTTTGGTTTTTTTGTTTTTTGACAATTTTTGCCTGTGGGGTGGTACAAGTATTTCTAAGTAGTCTGAGATTTAACTAGGTCATGTTTTGTTAATTTCTATTACCAGGCATGGTAAAGTGGTCCTTTAGGTGTTAGCTATACTCCTATTGACTTCCTTTTTTAAGGGCAACCTTATTTCTCCCTGATAGTTAAGGTCAGTCACAGTTTTAGTCTACACTATGGTATCCTATTCCACATATAATTTCAGTGACATAAAGAATGTAAAATGACTAGATGGCTCCTTCCTCCTGGTAGAAGTGTACCTCTTATTTCTAAGATCTTCCATCTAACAAAACTCAGAGTCGCAGAAGTGAAAGGAAAAGATTCTAAAAAGGCTTTTACCTTTGTTACTGAATTCATGCATTCTGGTGTGTGTGGTATAGGCAAGTACCATATATGGTTTCAAGCATATGCCATATTCTGTAAGGTAGCACCAGGCTCAGAAAGTGATGTCTACCAGCTTTGCTCACTTTTTTCTCATTTCCTTCACTATGAAGTGAGTCTCTTGGTTGGAAGTAGGGTACTGATAATACAGAATTCAGTGTCAAAATAAGTCATCAGAATGAAGGAGTGGTCAAGGATGGGTAACACAATTCTAAGTAAAATACAGGTTGTTACTGTGTCTGGAATGAAGGAAGTTTCATTTTACTCTGCGACTATCAGACTCTATCTGGAGTATTTTGATTTTTATAAGCTAGTCATAGGCAACTAGGAATGCGTCTAGAGGTAGTGACAGGATGTAAGAGAAAACCATGGTCTATAAGGTTAAACTGAAGGAGCTGAAGGTGTTTAGTCCGGAGAAATGATAGCTACCCACAAAATTCTATTCATATAAGTAGTACAACCCCATAAAACACTCAAGAATAACCTAAACAAGGGTTTTATAGGGTCTTTATGAAGGAAACACTAATCCTTTATGTAGTGATAAAAAAGAACAGTTGGCTAAATTAAGGGATGGGATGTTTCATGATGGGAAGGTGGGATATTGTAGGATGTCATTTATTCCCAAATAAATTTATACTCTAATATAATTCTCAAAATTCTAATGGAATTATTCTTTTGAACTTGTTTAACTGATCTTTAAGTTTATCAGGAAGAATAACAAAGAAAATTTGGAAGAAGGAGTAATGGGAAGGACAAATTTTAGCAGTAACCAAATTTAAATTGTACTCTATCCTAAACATCTCCAAACATTTTGATGTAATAAAATAAAAGCAAAGAAGTGAGTTCTGTTTTACTTGAGCTTAATAAAGAACGTATCACAGTAGTGAAAAATAGGGGTTATATAATCAGTGCTATTAGAATAAGTTGGTTACTTGGTCAGGGAGAAGGGGATTAGAAAAACTTCACTTCTAACCACATACAAAATTAAATGTTTGATACATGGTGAATTTTTTTAATTTCTTTAAATTTTCACAGTGACCCTATGAGGTACATATTATTATCATGTCCATGTTGTAGGAGAGAAAAGTGAGGCAAAAAAAGAAGAGTACTTTATTCAAGGTCACAAAAATAGTGGCAAATCCAATTAATTTACAATTAATTGACTGATATGTACTGACTATGAGTTAGGGTAAGGATAAGCTATTTTATCACAGAAATTCCAAAATTACTGTAAGTGGCCTAGAGCAAATAGCTCTGTTCCATGTCTGCTGGCTCTGGCATCCTTACAATGTTACTTTCATCTCTGGTTCCACAGTGGCTGCTGCAGCTGTTGTGATCTCTGGTCCCTAGGAAGTGGAGTATTTAAATGGGATGTCTGGAATTTGCACATATTGTTCTTACAGTCATCTCATGGGCCCAAACTTAATCCTATGTCCATACATGGCTGTAAGGGAGATTGGAATATACAGGCATACCTCAGAGATGTTGTAGATTAGGTTCCAAACCACCGCGATAAAGCAAGTATCGCAATAAAATGAGTCAAATGACTTTTATTTCCCAGTGCATATAAAAGTTGTATTTACACTACCTGTTGTCTGTTAAGTGGGCAATAGCATTATATCTCAGAAAGTAATACATATATTCACTTAATTAAAGTATACTTCATTGCTAAAAAGTGCTAACCATAATCTATGCTTTCAGTGAGTCACAGTCTTTTGGCAGGTGGGTGGTCTTCAGGGAGGTGGGTGCTGAAGGCTGGGGTGGCTGTGGCAATTTCTTAAAATAAGGCAACAGTGAAGTTTGCTGCATCAATTGATTCTTCCTTTTGCAAACGATTTTTCTGTACCATGCAATGCTATTGGATAACATTTTACCCACAATAGAACTTCATTCAAAATCATAGTCAATCCTCTCAAACCCTTCTTTTTTTTCAACTGAATTTATGTAATAATTTTCTAAATTGTTTGTTGTTGTTTCAGTAGTCTTCACAGCATCTTCACCAGGTGTAGGTTCCATCTAAAGAAACCACTTTCTTTGTTCATCCAAAAGCATCAACTCCTCATCCATTTTAATTTTATCATAAGATTGCATCAATTCAGTCACTTCTATAGGATCTATTTTTCTTGCTGTTTCCACCATGTCTGTAGTTACTTCCTCCTATGAAATCTTGGGCTGCTCAAAATTATCATCAACTCCTAAACTCCTGTTATTGTTGATATTTTGACTTCTTCCCATGAATCATGTTCTTAATGGCACCTAGAGTGGTGAATTCTTTCCAGATTTTCATCTTACTTTGCCTGGATCATTAGATGAATCAGTATGCATAGTAGCTTTGGCCTTATGAAATGTGTTTCTTAAATAATAAGACTTGGAAGTCTAAATGTCTCTTTGATCCATGGGCTGCAGAATGGGTGTTGTGTTAGCAGGCACAAAAACATCATTAATCTCTTTGTACATCTCCATCAGAGCTCTTAGGTGACCAGGTACATTGTCAATGATACAGTAATATTTTTTTTATTGAAAGTATCATTGATATACAATCTTATATTGGTTTCAGATGTACAACACAATGGTGCAACAGTTACCCTCAAATCCTCACCCCCTCTAGTATGATTACTATCTATCAACATAGAAAGATGTTACAGAATCATTGACTATATTCTCTGTACTGCTATCCCCATGACCAACTTACACTGTGATTGAGAACTATTGCGTCCCTTTACCTCCCTCACCCTTACTCCCCTCCAGCACTAACCCTTTCCCCATGGTAACCACTAGTCACTTCTCAGTGTCTAGAAGTCTACTGCTGTTTTGTTCCTTCTGTTTGCTTTGTTTTATATTCCACAAATAAATGAAATCATAGGGTATTTGTCTTTCTCTGCCTGGCTTATTTCTGTGAACATAATACCCTCTAGATCCATCCATGTTGCACATGGCACTTTCTTTTTTATGACTGAATCATATTCCATTGTGTATATGTACCACATCTTCTTTATCCATTCACCTATTAATGGACACTTAGGTTGCTTTCATATCTTGGCTATTGCACATAGTGTGGTAATAAACATAGGGGTGCATATATCTTCAAATCAGGGATATTGTTTCCTTTGGATAAATTCCTAGAAGTGGAATTACTGGGTTGAATGGTATTTCTATTTTTAGTTTTATGAGGAGCCTCCATATTGCTTTCCAATGAGCAGTAATACTTTGAAAAGAATCATTTTCTGATCAGTAGTTCACAACACTTGGCTTAAGCCCTGTTAAACATTAACCATGTTATAAAGAAGATATGCTATCATCCAGGCTTTGTTGTTCCACTTTAAGAGTACAGGCAGAGTAGATTTAGTATAATTCTTAAGGCCTTGGGATTAGGAGAATGGTAAAAAAAAGTCCTGGCTTCAACTTAAAGTCATCAGCTGCATTAGCCCATGACAAGAGAGCCAGCCTGTCCTTTGAAGATTCGAAGCCAGGCACTGAATTCTCTCTAGCTATGAAATTCCTAGGTGGCACCTTCTTCCAATAGAAGGCTGTTTCATCTGCATAGAAAACTTTCATGAACTATCTTAGATCTTCTGGGTAACTCACTGCAGCTTTCACATCATCACTTGCTGTTTCACCTTGCACTTTGGTGTTACAGAAATGACTTCTTTGCTTAAACCTTCTGAACCACCCTCTGCTAGCTTCAAACTTTTCTCCTGCAGCTTCCTCACCTCTCTCCGCCTTCACAGAACTGCAGAGAATTAGGGCCTTGCTCTGGATTAGGCTTTGTTTTAATTCAGGAATATTATAGCTGATTTGATCTTCCATCCAGACCACTGAAAGTTTGTCCATATCAGCAATAAGACTGCTTTGCCTTCTTATCATTTCATTCCCTGGAGTAGCACTTTTGATTTCCTTCAAGAACTTTTCCTTTGCCTTCACAGCTTCACTGTTTGGTATAAGAATTGGCCTTGTCTTGGCTTTTGACATGCTTTCCTCATTAAGTTTATTTCCTTCTAGCTTTTAATTTAAAATGAGAGACATGAAACTCTTCCTTTCACAATGACACTTCGAGGCTCTTCTGGGTGTCTCAGAGAATCGAGAGGTTCAAGGCTGCTTCCTGGAGCAGTTAGAACACATACCAAACATATATCGATTAAGGTCATAGTCTTCAATGGGTGTGGTTTGTGATGCCCCAAAACAAATAACATCAAAGGTCACTGATCACACATTACCATAAAAAATAAAATAATAATGAAAAAGTTTGAAATATTATGAGAATTATGAAAATGTGACTAAGAGACATGAAGTGAGCAAATGCTGTTGGAAAAATGGTGCTTATAGACTTGCTCATTGTGGGGTTACCACAGACCTTCAGTTTGTTAAAAATGCAGTATCTGTGACATGCATTTAAGTGAAGCACAATAAAACAATTATGCTTGTCGAGTGTACAGATGGTAGTATGTGCCCAGCTAGATAGCAGAAAGCTGTTACTAATGGAGTTTCTACCACATCATGAAAGAAAAATGTAGAAAAAGATCTCATCCTCTATAATCAAGTTATTACATTGGCATAGCCATTTTAGAAAGTATTTTAGCAGCTAATATTTTTTTAAAAACCTTATAAATGATAAAATCTTCCACTCTATCATCAGAGAATTTGCCTCCAATGGTGCAACAGGGGAGAATGGGTATGCTATGAACAGAAAATTCTTCATTCATGGCATTCTTTATAATTGAAAATTGAATTCAACCTAAATTTTCAACATGAGAAGGGTTAAAAACATTTCGTCTTTAGTGTAGCCATAAAAAAAAGTGAAGATAAGAAATAAAATGTTTTATTATAAATGTAAAGTAGAATTCCAAATTATAAGTACTATATGGCAACAACTACGTAAGCAAATACGAGATAGAAAAGATGTATAGAAATACATTAAAATGTTAGTAATAGTTATCTTTGAGTGGTAGGACTTTTATCTTTTTCATGTATTTTCTTAACATTGACTATTTATACTTTTATAAGAGAGACTTGTTTTGAGTATCTGTCACACAGAAGAGAATTATTTTCTGTGATTCTGGGGACAGGCTAAGACTATAAGAATAGTACTAGGGGTTAACAATACCAGGTTTCAGTTTGCTGTAGGATATTTTTTGTTAGAGCAATTTTCTATATGGAATAGATTACTAAAAACTCGTGCTCCCAATGAAGACTACCTTTACCACCCTAGTTAAACTGCCTCCTGCCCAGTACTTCAAAAAGTTTAAAATAGGTTCAAGAGGGATTCAAGAAGAGGTTCTCTGGAGTAGCATTTTTTATATCCTTCAAGAACTTTTCCTTTGCCTTCATACTTCACTGTTTGTTATAAGAACTGGCCTTATCTTGGCTTTTGACATGCCTTTGTCACTAAGCTTAATCATTTCTAGCTTTTAATATAAAGTGAGAGACGTGCAACTTTTCCTTTTAATATGTTTATTCTTTACTATATATCTCCCTCCTCTAGAAGGCTAGTTCCTCTTAAAGGCAGAGATAATTTTCTGTTTAGCTCACTGATATATCCCAAGAATCTTGAACACTGTCAGACACATTAAAGACACTCAAAATTTGTTCAATGTATTAATAAGTGTTTGCTTATTGATTATTCTGATTTTTATCTCCTTAGCCCAGCCTTCACTGTTGCCATATAAGCCTTCTGGTAGTACAAAGATGTACTATGTTCCACAATTAAAACAAATTCCTTCAACTCTGGATTCCAAATCAGACACCACCATTGAGAGCTCACACTCAGGTAATATGCAAAAATTATTCAAAGTTTTATTTTTTGAAATTTTATTTGTGGATTGGCAGATTAATTATGGTATGACATATCAAAGCCTAGTGGTATTTAGTCTTCCAGTGAAATGTAGAGCTTCTCATGCCTCAGTGTCTGGTTCTGATAGGTGAGCTATTTGATCAGTTATATTATACACAATTAAACGTTTAATAAATATTTGATAAAGAAAATTGTATGTACAGTTGTTTGGAATAGTGGACCCCATCTAGGACAGAGTTTCCAAGTTTTCTCTGTTCACAGAATCCTTAGTATTTTGGTGATTCTTTTTTTCTCATCATTATATGAAATACATAAATATAAGAAGGGTTTTTCAAACACCTACTAAGTTATTAAGGCATAAATACTGTTTTGATCAAACAACTTAATAAACGAAAGTATTGGGTATTTCATTTTTATTTTGGTTTTTGAAAGAGAATGTTTTGCCATGTTCATAAATAGCCACAGTTACCCAAGAGATATGTGCAACTGTTAGGGCACTGTACAACTTCTCAAACCTTGAGATGGAATTGGATACAATCACCATCATGTGCTGCTTTTATTATAGAAACTGTGAAAAATCCAGCTTTGCAAAGATACAGTAGCAGTGAAGGGAATGTCGCATTGTCTAATGTTGAAATTTTAAACTACCTTGAGCTAGTAGTTTGTGTAGTATACACCAGATATCTGTTGTTTTCCTAGAATCTTAAATCATCCTGCAGCACCCCTGTGAGATCACCACAGGGGAACTGCAGATTTAGAAAATGAGTAACAGTCTATGGAGGAGCTCAATATTTCCTGTGGGGAATTTAAGATAAGGATACTAAGTTGGGGTGGTATGGGGTTTTGACTGATAAAATAGCATTTTGAGTGGTCCATGGAAGATAGATTTTGATTCAGTTTAGATATAAATTGTTGTCTTCGTGATTTTTCCATGGACAATCTTTATAGGTGTAGAAATTGCATGGAAAGGAGAAGTTGTCCTGGTCTTACATAGAGTTTTTTGTTAATTTTAAAAGGACCAAACTACTTTCTAACGGTAACTGAGTTAAAGCCTCTGGTAAAAGTGGATGTCACTGAAAAAAAGAACCACAAAAATACTCATATTACAATATGTTAGGTTTGATTATTAAACCTATTACCAGAAACTGTAAGACATTTCCACTATTTGCAAGGCTGTAATTTAAAAAACATACTTAGTGGCCACCAGAAATAAAATCACTTAATTTATTGTAGGTAGGAAAATCTTTGATCCCTTTCTCACTTTCAGCCCCCTCGTTTAGAAGACAGAATGTTTGTACCAATAAAAATCTGATCAGGTGTCCCAGTAGTTTTTGAGGCCTTGTGTCCTGCTATCTATCCATATTCCTAACTCTTTGAGAAAAATTGGACAGTGGTGGGAGAAAAAAATGATTCAAGGATGGAACATTGTATCCTAAGAAACAGTATCCCTTTAATAAAGTACTGACTACATGAATAAGATGACATCTAGTAGCTATATGTACTTGAGTTGTAGTTTTTCATGTTCTGCTTCTAGTCTGACAGTGAGGGAATTGAGAATAAAAAATACTCCTTCATTAAGCCAGTAGAGATACTGTAAATGAAAGCCTTGGAATTATTCTAATAGCCATCATTCATTAATGTGTTGTGCATCTATAGGTATGAGAAAGATCCATTTTTGGCAAATATTTGGACCAAATAGATTTTTCCTCAATTGAGAAGAGTAAACAATTGAATTCATAAAATCTTTAAGAAAAAAAATGCAAACAAGGCAAAAGTAACAACTCCCAAAGAAAGAGGCAGATGTTAGAAATTTCCTTATATTAGGCCTACTAACAATCTTAAGTAGTAACAAGACTCCATTTATATTGGACAGTAAGCTCTGTGAAGATAGGTACCATGTAGATTTTTTTTGTAAGCTATTTTATACCTCATACCAATGCTCTTATATACATTCAAATACTTATATATTAATAATCACTGTCAGTAGGAGCAAAAAGCCATGGGGAGAGAACTGGCGAGGAATTTTAAGAAGGACTAGGGAATTTTAGTAGAAAAAGGGTGGAGTAAAGACCTCTAAGGATTCACTCCTCCATAAAAGTAATAAAAAAGTTGGCAAAACTTTTCCAAAACTCCGGAAATTAACCAAAGGCTTGTAGCAACAGTGAGGATTTATGCAAGAAAAATGAATCCTTGTAAGAACAGTAGACTTTGTGACCTTTTAACTTGCCCTAAGCCCATCCCCACACTCAGCTCAGTGATGACCTTGAAAAATATCAGCTGGCGGTGTTGGAAAAGCTGGACAGCTACATGTAAGAGAATGAAACTGGACTACTGTCTAGCCCCATACACAAAGGTAAACTCAAGGTGGATCAAAGACCTGAATGTAAGTCATGAAACCATAAAACTCTTAGAAAAAAACATAGGCAAAAATCTCTTGGACATAAACATGAGCGACTTCTTCATGAACATATCCCCCTGGGCAAGGGAAACAAAAGCAAAAATGAACAAATGGGACTATATCAAGCTGAAAAGCTTCTGTACAGCAAAGGACACCATCAGTAGAACAAAAAGACATCCTACAATATGAGAAAATATATTCATAAACGATGTATCTGATAAGGGGTTGACATCCAAAATATACAAAGAATTCACGCACCTTAACAAACAAAAAGCAAATAATCCAATTAAGAAATGGGCAGAGGACATGAATAGATACTTCTCCAAAGAAGAAATTCAGATGGCCAACAGGCACATGAAAAGATGCTCCACATCACTAATCATCAGAGAAATGCAGATTAAAACCACAATGAGATATCACCTCACACCAGTGAGGATGGCCAACATCCAAAACACAAACAACAAATGTTGGCCAGGATGTGGAGAAAAGGAAACCCTCCTACACTGCTGGTGGGAATGCAAATTAGTTCAACCATTGTGGAAAGCAGTATGGAGGTTCCTCAAAAAACTCAAAATAGAAATACCATTTGACCCAGGAATCCCACTCCTAGGAATTTACCCTAAGAATGCAGCAGCCCAGTTAGAAAAAGACATATGCACCCCTATGTTTATTGCAGCACTATTTACAATAGCCAAGAAATGGAAGCAACCTAAGTGTCCATCAGTAGATGAATGGATTAAGAAGAGGTGGTACATATACACATGGAATATTATTCAGCCATAAGAAGAAAACAAATCCTACCATTTGCAACAACATGGATGGAGCTCGAGGGTATTATGCTCAGTGAAATAAGCCAAGCCGAAAAAGACAAGTATCAAATGATTTCACTCATATGTGGAGTATAAGAACAAAGAAAAAAACTGAAGGAACAAAACAGCAGCAGCCTCACAGAATCCAAGAACGGACTAATAGTTATCAAAGGGAAAGAGACTGGGAAAGATGGGTGGGAAGGGAGGGATAAGAAGGAAAAAGGGGCATTACGATTAGCAGACGTAATGTTGGGAGGGCATGGGGAGGGCTGTACAACTCAGAGAAGACAAGTAGTGATTCTATACCATCCCACTATACTGATGGACAGTGACTGTAATGGGGTTGGTGGGGGGGACCTGATGAAGGGGGTAGTTTAATAACCATAATATTGCACATATAATTGTAGATTAATGATACCAAAATAAATTATATATAAAAAAGAAATATAATCGCATCATGCTCCTGTAAAATGGCAGAGAATGGCAAAGTAAATAAAAAGACATGCTCCAACTATATGGTGTCTCCAACTATATGCTATCACTCTATAATCAAAGACAAATTGAAAGTAAAAGGATATGCCATGTAAACGGTAACCAGAGGGCTAGTGTGTCTGTTATTAGACAAAATTAACTTTAAAACAAATTATTACTAAAGACAATAAAGGTATTATTTTATAATAATAAAAGAGTGAATCCATCAAGAAGATATAACAGTTATAAATGTATATGCAGGTAACAACAAAGTCCCATCTACATAAAGAAAACTGACATGATTAAAGAGAAAAAAATAAATCCTGACTCTTACAGGGAGAAATAAACAAATCAAGCCAGTAGCAAAAAGTCGCATATTGTATAATAACATATGAAGCAAATCCATAGACAGAAAATAGATTGATTAGTGCTTAACTGGGTCTGTGGAGGTGGGGAAAATGGGGAGTCATTGCTAAAATGTACAGGATTTATTTTTGTGTTGACAAAAATATTCTGGAATTACTATTGTTAATATACTAAAAACTACTGAATTGTATACTTATTCAAATTGGTAATTTTATGTTACGTGATTTATATATCAATTTTTAAAAGAAAGGAGAGGCAGAAATGAACAAGTGAAGGAAAGACTGCTTGAAAATGCAAAGATTTGGTAATATTTAAAATGTATTTTGCAGACAAAATTAACATGAAAGCAATTGAATTCTGACAAGGACAAACTTGAGAAAGTCTCCAAAAACACAAAGGAAAAAGAACAAAATGAAAATGATCAAAAAGAAGATGACATATATAAGAAACACAACTAAGTAAACCAAACCAAGAATTGTATCTGTAGCTGAGGAAGAAAGCAGAACAATTTGAACAAAAGTAATATTCAAAGACTTAATTTAGGAAAACTTACCTCTTCTGAAAAAGGGAACACAGTATGCAGATTGAAAGTTATTTCCTAATCCAGGCAAATATCAGCAGAAAAAGACTGAGATACATACTAGAAAAAGATTTTGAGTTAAAAATAAAAGGAAAAAACCCTATAAATATATAATTTTTTTAAAGATTATGTAGTAGTTAAGGGAACAAATGGTCTAATACCAGACGTTTTAACAATGCTAAATGTTAGAAATAAAAAAGCCTGAATTTACTGGAAAAATTATATAACTCAAGGATTTTTGGACCCAAATGCATATTCAGTAAGCAATGTGGCAATGAAAAGACATTTTCACAAATACACAGGTGCTAGAAAATATATTCTACCTCTATACCTCCTTGAAAAAAATCACTCACAGATTCACATCACTGAAGAGATGCATCAAAAATGAAGATTTCAAGAAAGAGAAAGCAGTGCTAAAAGTGACCATGGTGAACTTTAAAGCCAATTTAATATAATGTGTTTTAATAGAAACTTTAGTCTTAAAAAAAATTAACAAAAGTCAATTTTGAAATGAAAGTCATGAAAAGAAAAAGCAATTGTATTTTTTTACTTTAATAGAGGAGACTAAAGGGGTCTCATTTTATTTATTACTTGGTGATCAGATAAAAGAAGTTTTTATAAAACTCAATATGATGCTAAAAGCACAGGCAACAAAAGAAAAAAATTTGGACTTCATCAAAGTCAAAACTTTTGTGCATCAAAAACACTATCAACAGAGTAAAAAGTTAACTCAGAGTTGGAGAAGACATTTGCAAACATTTATCTGATAAGGGATTAATAACCAGAAAATATGAAGAACTGTTACAGCTAAAAAACAGTAGCAGTCTGATTTAAAACGGACATAGGATCTGAATAGACACTTCTCCAAGAAAGATACATAAATACCCAAAAAGATCATGAAAAGATGCTGTACATTGTTAGTCATGAAGGAAGTACAAGCCAAAACCGCAATGAGATGCCACTTCATACCTATTAAGATGACTATTATCAAACAGAAAATAACAAGGGTTGGCAAGGATGTGGAGAAACTGGAACCCTTGTGTATTGCTGGTGGGAATGTAAAGTGGTGTGGCCACTATGTAAAACATTATAGTGGTTCCTCAAAAAAGTAAACAATTTCTCTATGATCTAGCAGTTCCATCTGCGTATATACCCAAAAGAATCGAAAGCAGGAATTTGAACAGCATTTGTACACCCATGTTCACTGAAACATTATTTGTAATAGCCAAAAGTTGGAAACAACCCAAATATATATCAACCAATGAATAGATAAATAAAATGTGATATATTCATACAATGGAATATTATTTAGACTTTAAAAGGAGTGAAGTTCTGACAGATGCTATGCTGTGGATGAACCCTGAAGACATTACACTAAGTGAAATAAGGCAGTTTACAAAAGGACAAATATCCTAAGATTTCATTTATGGGAGGTACCTAGAATGGTCAAGTTCAGAGAAACAAAGTAGAACAGTGTTACCGAGGGTGGGGTGAGGAGAAGTGTGGAGTTATTGTGTATTAGATACAGAGTTTCGGCTTGGGAAAATGAATGACTTCTGGAGATAGATTGTGTGATAGTGGGTGCAGAACAGTGTGAATATACTTAATGCCACTGACCTGTATTCTTAAAAATGGTTGAAATGGTAAACTTTATATGTAGTTTACCACATTACAAAAAAACAGCTTTAAAAAAGCCACTGAAAAGAGTTCTAATGAAAATTTAGAACTAGATCTCTATCTTCTAAATTACTGTTATATATACAGATTAACAAAATAACAAAAATCTTGTATATACAGAATTAACAAAAATAGAACAAGAACAGGAAATAAGAAACTTTAAGATAAGTCAAGTGAATGGATTACAGTGAATTGTCTTTAGCTGTGATAAATAATGTAGCATACATTATCATTTTCTCATGCATTTAACTTAAACACGTTCGGTTACATAAATTTTAACAAAGGAGGAGAGAAAGAATTTTAAATGTGCAAGTGTTTTGTGCACTCTATGAGCATATTACCATAAGGAAGTTTAAAATGGGAGGTGGGAAACCTTGGTTCTCAAAGTTCATTGCCCTCATTTGCCTTTTATAGTTTAAGCATCTTATCTTGCTTCCCTGAGTATGATTCTACAGTTTAAAGTGCCTTTTTTGGTATAGTATGTCCTCTAAGCATAAGCCATTATTTCATCAGGTACTCAGATGGAGGCATAGTGATTTGTTGCCACCCAGGAGGGAACAGTGGACTCTGGAGGGTTTATTGAATAGACAAGATGTTGATTTCAACATGGTACCTTCTTAAGGGACCTTCAAGGGTGATTTGGACCGTGCATGGTTTTTCACTTTGTATGCTGACTTTAAATTCCACTTCAAATCTATCTCTTCTTGAGTGAAAAAAAAAAATAAAACTATATATGTTGTGATCTTACTGTATGTTCATTTAGAAGGATATATAACCAGTTTGGTTGGAGTTTTTTTACATTTGTGGTTGTTATTGTTTTCTGCATGCTTTTCTGAATCTTCTGGTTGATGACCAGGTTGATTTTTTTTAAGGTGATAGATAGCTTTCAGCTCATTTTCCTTTGTTTCTTCTTGTGTTCCTGGCAGATACTATGCTGGATGCTACATTTATAGGGGTTTGCAAAATAAAAATGGCCCCTGTGACAATTGGAGCCTGTATGCCCCAGTGGGGAGGTAGATACTAAACAAATAGACCACTAATAAGTATATAATTACAAATGACAAGTGTTAAGAAAATAAAGAAGATTTTAAGAGAATAATGGACCTACTTTTGTTTTAGGAGTTCATAAAGGTCTTTCCAAGGAAAAAACTTTTGAGCTGAGATCTAGAGGACAAAGGAGAGCTAGGCAGGCATAGAGTGGAGAGTGGGAGTATTTTGGCCAAAGGGAACAGTATGCACAAAGTTCCTGAAGCCAGAAAGAGTTTGATGCATTTGAAGACGGTGTGAGTAGAGCAGAGTGGTGGCTAGATAAGGTTAAAGATAGATAGGTCCAAGATCATGCACGGTCTTGTAAACCAAATTAGAGCATTTGAATTTTATTCTAGTAGGCAACTGTAGTGTGATTTTCATTTGTAAAATTTGTTAGGCTGCTGTATGAAGAATGGCTTGTAGATGGGGAGGCAGGGAGCCAAAGTGGGGAAGTAAGGGTACAGTTAGTTAGAAGGCTGTTGCAGTAGTCAGTGCCAGAGGGGGTAGTATCTAGGATTAGAGGGATGGTGATAAGAGATGGATAGAAATGGGCATAGTCAACTATTTTTAGGAAATAATTCATCCTGGCCTTAGTGATAGAACATGGGGAGTGAAAAAATTGATAACTAGTTTTGTAGAGTAAGTAGTGGGACAAATAGAGGTGTCGTTACTGAGAGGAGTAAACAGATTTGGGGAGGATGATCAAAGTATCTGCTTTGGACACGTTAAAATTGAGATTCTTGTTCCACATCCACATAGAGATTAAATTTGCAATTGAATGTAGAACATTGTCTGTTTACAATGGTTTGGTTGTATATTAGGGTACCACATTGGTGGCACTGTTCACATCATAAACATATGCTATTTTTTTATGTAAACACACAGTGGGCATGAGGGTTCCAGATTTCTAGGTAGAGTTCTGGAGCAATAACATTAGCTCTCTTCCTGCCCCAAACATATACCTGCTTTCACATTTTACAGCTACTCACAGATTCGAGAAAGTAAGTACACAGACATTCATTGACATATACCCACGATTGGCTACACTCTTTCACCTGCTCTTAGCTCCACTGAGGTTGATTCTTTTGCTCATCCACCCACTGCTCTCAAAGAGTTAATTATTGTTCCCCACCTGATTCTGCATCTGGCATAGTCACCTCTGTCGGTGAACAAAGGGCGGTGGTTTAAAGAGTATGCTTGTGCATGCTGCTCATGGTATGTGATGTCTGGTGTCTGGAAGTACTTGTGAGGAGAATGATCCCCATATGCAGTTGTTGGTGTTGTACCATAATATTTAACAATTTTTTTCAATTGAGGCAAAGACCTCTCACTCTCTAATTTCTTGAAAAAATGCTGTAAGGGCGAGCTGTGTCCTGAGTGCTAGAATCTGAACCCAGAAGAAAGGTCCCAGCTAGAGATACATATTTGTTGGTCATCAGCATATAGATAATGTCCCATACATTGGCAATTGATGAGTTCACTTAAGAAGAGAAGAGAGCCCAGTTCTGATCCCTTGAGGAACTCCAGCATTGAAAGATTTGGTAGAAGCATGAATACTAAGGATTTGCTAGAGAAGTAGGAGCAAATAAGAGAAAGTGATCCCACAGAAGCTAAGAGCCCAGTGTAGTCTGTGCACATGGACCAGAAGGCTTACTAGGACCTCTGTAACCTGTCTTGGAAAGTCCTAAATAGCTTATTTATGTTTGCATTGTACTGAGGCTGATACTTTCCTAGCTATTATTGCCATATACAAAGAAAATGCATGAAGTACAGAATCCCAAATTAGAAAGAACATACATTTTTGTTGAAAGTACTTCTATTTTTATTACAAAATGTTATATGTCCAGGGATGTTCTTTTGCCTGTTTTTTTGTGGCATAGACAAATTTTCTTAACAGTGGATATGGAAATAGTGAAATATATTTTAAAAGATAATAAAGTTACTATCAAATGTTTTATTTCTTTAGCATGTAAAATTTTCATTTCAATGTTTTGTCTCTTATATTGTCAGATTAATCTTCCTAAAACTTAGCTGATTATATTTTCCCTTTATTAAAAAGCCTTTAATGATACTGCATTTTATCTACAATAAAATTTACACTCTTTAACTTGGAATTTCATGCCCTGCTGAATTTTGTCCCAAACAATTATTTTTTAATACCTCCCACCACTCTTTAATGTATTCTGTGATCCAGCCTGACCCAAAGTGTCTACTATTCTTTTATATACACTTTGCTTTCCTCCCTCCTTGTTGTTGCTAATGCTGTGACCTCTCTTTAAAATACTTTTCTGACTTCCGGGAATATGGCGACGTGAACGGA
>JAQQAC010020896.1:63790763-63808367 GCA_029783875.1 Phataginus tricuspis
CACAGTTCTCTTAATATTCTTTCATTCCTAGAGATCCTTTTATCTCTTTCTGCCTCAGCTTGTCTGTATTCCTGTTCTCTGATTTCTATTCCATTAACAGTCTCTTGCACCTCATCCAGTCTGCTCTTTAATCCTTCTATTGATTGTTTCATTTCTGTTATCTCCTTCTGGATTTCATCCCGTAGCTCTTGCATACTTCACTGGAGCTCCATCAGCATGGTTATGACTTTTATTTCAAATTCTTTTTCAGGAAAATTGGTTATACCTATCTCACCAGCCCTCTCTCTGGCGTTGTTTGAGGGATTTTGGACTGGACTAGGTTATTCTGCCTTTTCATGGCGATAGACATGATCACCGGCGAGTGGTTCGTGTGTCAGCTGGAAGAACAAAGTCCCATCCTGCTTGCTGGTCGCTTTGCCCTTCTCCACTGCCTTTGCCGGGTACCTGCACACAGAGAGCAGTCTCTGGGTTAGTCCCCTGAGCTGCCGTTGGCGGGGCGGCCCTCGGGATAGCCTAGGGCACTGCCGGGGGTGCAGGTGCGTGGCGTGTGTTCTCCTGAGAGGACTGGGCCCCTTTGTGCCTTCCAGACTTGGCCGTGGCGTCCTCTGCCTGCGCCAGGAGCCTGCATAGTGGCGGTAGCCTCTGGGTCGGGCCCAGTTAGCTGCACAGTGTGAGAAGAGTCTGTGTGGTTGCTGTGTGCGGGGCTGCTCCATGGCTTGTCTGCAGCAATGGTGGGTCAGCCGGTTTGCTTGCAGTGCCAGCAGGGGGGAATGAATGGCAGGCTGCTTATTGCCCTGAGGGGCTTCGGCACTGCATTGCCTCCCAGGGGATTAGGGCGCCTGAAGTTCTTTAAGATTCCCAGCCTTCTGGGCTGAGTGAACTGGGACGATTTTTTCCACTTGTTAAACCATTGTCCCTTCAAGAATTTTAAAGCACTCACTTCTCTTTTGTCCCAGGGAAGCCAGCTGTGGGGACTCGCTCGCAGTCTCTGTCTCGGATTTTACTTTTCCTTTCCTCTAATATCCAGTACACCATGCAATGTGTGTCTGTGCTCCCGGTGCAGATTACTAGGGCTGGTTATTTAGCAGTCATGTGCTTCCACTCCCTCTCCACTCTGATTCTTTTCCTACTGCCAGTGAACTGGGGTGGGGAGAGTGCTCGGTTCCCACCGGGTCACGGCTTTGTGTCTTACCCTGTTCGTGAGATGTTGAGTTCTCGCAGATGTAGATGTAGCCTGGCTGTTGTACTGTATCTTCTGGTCTCTCTTTTAGGAATAGTTGTATTTGGTGTATTTTCAAAATATATGTGGTTTTGGGAGAAGATTTCTCCCACCCTACTCGAGCTGCCATCTTGAGTTCCCCCCCCTCAGTTTCTTTATATACATAAATTACCCATATGGAGACAAACTAGTACTACCTGATAGGGTTGCTGTGGTGCTAAAAGAGTTTTAAAAAATAAAAAGTAAAGTGTGAGCACACCTAGCAGATAGACTACATTTGCTATGTGCTTATTGATTGTTTTTACTAATAAACAAACAAAAAACTGAGCAAGAAGAGCTGAAGACCTTAACACTAGGCCTACAACAGCTGTGGCCCAGGGGTATATTGTTCTCTAGGCCTAGATCTGGTTGCAGCCTCAAGAGAGGAAATGTACCAAAGCAAACAAAGATGTATTGGCAAAACACAAGCACAACAACCTAACAGAGCAATAGGAAAAAAAGAGATACCTGGAAAAGTAAAACAAAAGATGAATAAATATATGAAATTGTACTCAACTTTAATTATAATGAAAGAAACTCAAATTAAGATGAGATACCACTTTCATCTACAAGATGGCAAAGGCTTAAGACTGATTAGAACCGGTGGAGGTGAGGGTGTAGGAAAATCAATGTCCTTATACACTTTTAGCAGGACTATAATTTGATAACATCTTTTTTCTTAGGGGAGCGAGAAGAGGATGACAGACAACTACTCAAAATTTTAAATGTGTATATCCTTTAGACTCACAATTCTACCTCTAGGAATTTATCCTATATAATAGTACAAAAATATATGCATAAGACTATACCATATAGTTTTGTTCATGAAAGTAGGGAAAACTGAAAACCTAAATGTCCATCAGTGGGGAATTATTTAATAAATTATGATATGCTCAAATAGGAAAAGCAACATAATCATTCAATCAGTCATTCAATAAATATTTACTGAACATCTACTACAGGATCAGCCATTACTGTAAAGGCTGGGGATTTGGCAGTAAATGACAGTCACAAATTTCTCCCCACCAGAGTGTACATTACTGAGGGAAACAGACAATAAACAAAATAAAACTATGGAGATCATCAATGCTGAGAAAAGTCATTAATGGGGAAAGGAAATAGGCAGTGACAGGGAGCGACTGAAATTTTAGATAGGGCAGATCGGGAAGGCATCTGAGAAGGTAAGTATGGGTTGAGAGAGGGTAGCCATGGAGAGATCTAGGATAAGACTGCCAGGCAGCAGGAATGGTCCTGAGGTAGTATGAGATGAATCAGTGTGTCTTGATATGGACAGATCTGACTGTTAAGAAAGCACAAGCTGTAACAGAGAAGACAAGTAGTGACTCTGGCATCTTACTATACTGATGGACAGTGACTTCAGTAGGGAATGGGGGGGACTTGATAATATGGATGAATTTAGTAACCACAGTGTTTTTCATGTGAAACCTTCATAAGAGTGTATATCAATGATACCTTAATAGGAGAAAAAAAGAAAGCTATAGAACAGAAAATATTGTATGATCTCATTCATGCTTTAAGAAAAAAGGATAAACACATGAGCCCATGTGCTTGCATAGGCATAAACATTTTCTTATACATACAGGAAGTGTAACAGTGGTTATATTACTTGTGGGGAATGGGACTTTTCATTTTAATATTTCCCTTGCTGTATGGTTTGAGAAAAACTGGTTTTATCATGAACATAATTTTATACAAAAAGAACTAATTCAAAGAAGTCAGGCAGAAGTTCTATAACACAGGTACACTAAGGATTCTCATCTCATTTCTCCCAGTCTTAAAAATTAATGAGCAAAGTAAGCCTGATCACAGAAGAAAACCTTCTTCAGTCTATAAGCCCCGATCCCAGTGGCAAACATTTTCAACGCAGGTAACAGACAATTTCAGGGTTCGTGTCATAGAAGCAAGCATTGTCTACACCCTCTGTAACTCTCTTCTGTATAGCCTGGTCAGTGACCATAAAAAGCTGTGAAAGAATCCACTGCCTGGATTATTGCCTGTGCTCATCATGAAAATATGTACTGATTTAATGTGCTGAAGATCTTTCTTCTATACTGGGGTCTGCAAAAGGCAAAGCATTCCTGCAGTAGAGTAAACCTCCGATTGGGGAAATGTGCTTGAGATCATTAAGATGCCTGAGCTGCTCCAGGGAAAAGATGAAAATGCCTTTTAAAATCCTGAGTTAAAGTACCCACAAAAGGTCTAGAACAATGACTCTCAATAGTGGGGAGGCAGAGGAGTGGTGAGGTAGATGCCTACCCTCCTCCCTCATCTCTCCTCTGTTGTAGAACTGCCAGAGGGAGCCAGTTACTGAAAGAAATATACCAACTAAAAGGCAGTAGAAAAACAGAGAATACTGAGCTAGAACTTCTCTGCAACTCCTAGCACTTGTCAGTTCACAGAATCAACATTAGGCTCTTGAAGGTACATCTGCAAGAAAAATGAAGGCAGCTACATTTATCACTCCAGGACAAGCCAATCCAACAAAGTCCCAATTAAACCCTAAATCTAACAAATTAAGTAAATAGCTGCTACATCTCACTCACTTAACCCTCCTCCAGGCCTAATTTATCACATTAGCTGGTCCTCAAGTTGAACACCATATACAAGGACAGACTCCTCATATCGGTCTCACTGTTAACACTGATTTTTATGTCACTCAAAGTAACACCAAGTCACAGAAAACAATCAATTTTTTAAGTATCTCTGTACTTTTAATCCTATCCCCTCTTTCCTATTCAGACGTTTATTTCTACAGTTAAACTCTCTTCTGTACCATCAACCCCTCCTCCTCCACAGGATCCTTTTCATCAGCAAAAGATATGCTCTAGAACCTCCCATCTTAAAATACACACCACATAGTCATGCACTCCTTGTCCCCTTCAATTACTTCCTCACTTTACAAATTTACTTCCTACCTAAACTTTGGCAAAGAGTTGTCTACGCCAGGGCTTAGCAAACTATGGCTAGGTTAGCTGGTTTTGTAAGTGAAGTTTGAATGGAACAGCCACCATGCTCTTTCATGTATCATCTCTGCTGTTTTCATGCTACAAAACAGAGGCTGCAACAGAGATCAAACAGCCCAGAAAGTCAAAAATATTTATTATCTGGCCCTTTACAGAAAAAGTTTGCCAACTTCTGGACTATACTCATGGTCTCTACTTTCTTCTAGTCCATTTGCCTTTCAACCCACTCAAATCTAGTGTCTCTTTAATCCTTCTAGTGAAATTGCTGATCAACATCACCAATCACATCATGACACCATGACACCAAACCCAAATCTTCACCCATCTGTCCACTCTTCGGCAAATACTGACCTCTCTTGACTCCCATGACACCACTCTCTTGGGTTTCCTTCTGCCTCTCAAATCTTCCTGCAAAGTCTCATCTGCTGACCCTCCCTCCACTAACCAACCTCAGGGCTCAGCCCTAAGCTCCTTCTCTTCTCAATCTACAGTCTCATTATCAAGGGTTCTGGATCCTTGTGGTAAGTGTCCTTCTGGCATCTGATAAAGCCTATGGACACCTCAGAATAACTTTTAAAGATGTGATATAAAATGTGAAGGATTACAAAAAACAGTTTTCAAAATACAAAACTGTGATACATGTTTCTTTACTTATGCATTTTTAATACATTAAAAAACAGGATCTAGTTATGGGTTTAGTAAGTCTGTATTATTATTTCTGAAGTAGTGATAAATGTATATGCTATTTTGAGATATCAGCAATAGTTGTAATGTGATATGAAAATCCTGATTTCTATTGGTGACAAAACTACAAACATTATTAATACTACTGTGGTTTGAGGACCATGTTCAAAATGGAAGGAAACGTTATATTTCAACTAGAGGTTAGTAAAAGCAAGAAAAGCTTTTCCCAGCCAAGTTCAAGGGCCCCAAATTCTATAAATGAATCCTTGTGGGGTTCCCGGATCCCAGATTCAGTACCTCTGCACTGGAAGGTCCCAGTCATTCTCACAGCTTCAGAACCATCTCTATGTTGAGGACTCCTGGGTCTGTTACCCGTAACCCAGACCTTTGAGTTCAGACTGATACATCCAACTTCCTACTGGACATCTCTACTTGGATATCACACAGACATCTTAAACTTAACACCTGAACACATCAAAAAAATCCACGTCTGAACTCTTGAATCTCCCCACTACCAACACTTTTTCAATACTACTCTCCCCATCTCAGTAAACAGACCAGCACATCCTACGTTACTCAAGGCATAAAGCTGAGGTCAGCCTTGATATTATCTTCTTTCCCAAACTATCTGTAAGTCCTGTGGACTCTACCTCCAGAATACCAAATCCATCTGCTTCTTTCCAGGCCACCACATTCATTCAAGCTGCCAGCCTCTCTCTTGAATTGCTGTTAAGAGTTTCCTAACTAATCTCCCTGCCTCCTCTTTACACTCTCTCCATCACTTACCAGAAAACAGTCACAACCTTACTTAATACTTTTCAATGGCTTCCTATTACAGCTCTTTAGGGAAAATGCAAACTCCTTATTCTGGCCCATAATAACCTGTATGATTCAGCCCCGCCTGCCTCTCCAACCTCACCTGAAATCATTCTCTCTCTTCTCTTGCTTTGCTCCAAACACAACAATCTTTGGAACACTAGGGTGTTTGCTACCTAGGAGCTTCTGAACACACAGTTACATGTTTTAAATGCTCTGCTTTATGTTCTTGGAATGACCAACTCTACAGCACCCTTCAAGTCTAATTAGATAACCCTTGGGTTATTCTGACAGAGCACTTTAATGCTTTCATACCATTTTCCTTATTTTGTGACTATATATTTATTTGCTTACCCGTTTATTGTGCTAATAAATTAGGAAGGTACACCAGTAAGGTCAGGGCCCATTTTACTTACTATGTATCCAACACCTAGAGTAGTGCCAAGCAGATAGCAGGTATATGCAATATATATCTGGTGAATGACTATGTCCTTGCTCTCAAAGCACTTTCTATGGGGGGCAACAGCACACAGAAGGCCCTCAGAAAATACCTGGTAGAGTGATTCCATGATTCTACTGAACATTACCAATGATGATTCACCAAAGTAACTGTGCCCCTAAGTCTCATTCTGGGAGAACTATCTACAGGATTACTGGAAATATACAAGAATACTATTTCTACCAGGATCAGAGTATATAAAAAGAGGAACAATAGCCAAAAAAACTCAAAGTAATTTTGTGCCCACTGTGCCTAGGAATGAAAAATTCGTAAGTGCAAAGAGAGACAAAAATGCAATTATAATTCTATATCAATTTATCTACATTTAAGTCACATAATAGGGATTGATGTCATGAATGAACTGCAAGGTATCTGAGTAAACAGGCACTACTTCTAAAGTAAAAAAAGATAAAAAATAAAAGACAACAGCAGTCCTTTTCTTCCACGTCCTTTTCTTTAGGGCACTGGTTCTCAACCAGGGTAGTTTTTCCCCCTCAGAAACCATTAGTTAATGTCCGGAGACATTTTTGGTTGTTACAGTGGGGAGAGAGGTGCTACTGGCATCTAGTGGGTACAGACCAGGGACACAGCTAAACACCCTACAGCACACAGGACAGTCTCCACAACAAAGAATTATTACACCTCAAATGCCAATAACACTAACACACCCTTCGAGTAGTATGTGATCAAAAATCTAATGTGAATATACAATACAGGATCCAAGGATATACAATGGGGAAATGACAGCCTCTTCAATAACTGGTGTTGGCAAAACTGGACAGCTACATGCAAGAGAATGAAACTGGATTATTGTCTAACTTCATACACAAAAGTAAACTCAAAATGGATCAAAGACCTAAATGTAAGTCATGCAACCATAAAACTCTTAGAAGAAAACGTAGGTAAAAACCTCTTAGGTAAAAATCTCTTGAATATAAACATGAGCAACTTTTTCCTGAACGCATCACCTTGGGCAAGGGAAACAAAAGCAAAAAGGAACAAATGGCTAAAAAGCTTCTGCACAGCAAAGGACACCATCAACAGAACAAAAAGGCATCCTACAGTATGGGAGAACACATTCATAAATGACATATCTGATAAAGGGTTGACATATCCAAAATATAAAGAGCTCATGCGCCTCAACAAACAAAAAGCAAATAACCCTATTAAAAAATGGGCAGAGGATATGAAAAGACACTTCCTTCTTCAAAGAAGACATGCAGATGGCCAACAGGCACATGAAAAGATGCTCCATATCGCTAATTATCAGGAAAATGCAAATTAAAACCACAATGAGATATCATCTCACACCAGTTAGGATGGCCAACATAGAAAAGACTAGGAACAAGAAATGCTGGCAAGGATGTGGAGAAAGGGGAACCCTCCTATACTAATTCAACCATTGTCAATGTGAACTATTTCAACCATTGTGGAAAGCAATATGGAGGTTCCTCAAAGAACTATAAATAGAAATAACATTTGACCTGGGAATTCCACTCCTAGGAATTTACCCAAACAACTCAGATTCCAAAAGATATATGCACCCCTATGTTCATTGCAGCACTATTTTACAATAGCCAAGATATGGAAGCATCCTATGT
Source organism: Phataginus tricuspis (assembly GCA_029783875.1). Lineage (NCBI taxonomy): Eukaryota > Metazoa > Chordata > Mammalia > Pholidota > Manidae > Phataginus > Phataginus tricuspis. Next base: position 63,798,606 of record JAQQAC010020896.1, read on the forward strand.
GTCCATCAGTAGATGAATGGATAAAGAAGATGTGGTACATATACACAATGAAATACTATTAAGCCATAAGAAGGAAACAAATCCTACCATTTGCAACAATATGGATGGAGCTAGAGGGTATTATGCTCAGTGAAATAAGTCAGGCAGAGAAAGACAAATACCAAATGATTTCCCTCATTTCTGGAGTATAAGAACAAAGAGAAATTGAAGGAACAAAATAGCAGCAGACTCACAGACTTCAAGAAGGGACCAGTGGTTACCAAAGGGGAGGGGTGGGGGAGGAGGGTGGGGGAAGGAGGGAGAAGGGGGTTGTGGGGTATCATGATTGGTGCACATGGTGTATGTGGGGTCAAGGGGAAGACAGTGTAGCTCACAGAAGACATAGGGACTCTGTGGCATCTTAATACACTGATGGACAGTGACTGCAAAGGGGTATTGGGGGGGGACTAGACCATAAGGCTGAATGTAATAACCACATAGTTTATCTTGTGAAACCTTCATAAGTGTGTATATCATTGATACCTTAATAAAAATTTCTATGCATGTATCATCTCCGGGAGGACATATAAGATACTAGTAAGAGTGATTGTCTCTGAGAAGGGGAAGTGAGGGTTTGGGGGAAAAGAGGAGTGGTAGGGAGACTGATTTTAAATATATGTATGTATATACATACACACCCTCTTGTGCTTTCTGAATTCTGTATCACATGTACATGTCACCTATTCAAAAAATAATGAAAAAATAACCGAAAAGTGGTCAGTGTGGCTCAAGACTACAATCTCAAAAGACTACCTTCAGCTCACAGAGAATTACCAAAGGAAAACAAAAAGAATGGAGCTTATAATGTTGAGTGAATCCTGAATGAAGAGTTAGAAAATCCAGGTCTTGTCACTCCAAACTGTGGAACTAAGCATGTCACTAAACCCAGAGAATGGTTCCTTACTTACAGAATGAGAGGATAATGTGCCCAACTCGGAGCACACTGAACTGTGAAGACCAAATGAAGTAAAGAAGGTGAAATACTCTAGGAACTATTAAAAACCATACAAATACATTGTTGTTATTATTTTTTAAAGAAGGTCCTAGTATGAAAGAAGAAGACTAAAAATGATAAATGAGACCCTTTGACATTATTCCCTTCCTAAATTACACAATATTTCATTATCATTGGGGCTTTAGGAGTTGTTCCTTATCAGCTGCACTGAGATCTTCTATGTATACTGCCTACCTAAGATGCCAAGTAACTCAAGGGAAGGTCTTATGAGAAGCCACACAATCTGTAGGTGGTCAATACTTATTTGATGACTTGCATGATTATGATAAAGGTTAAGAAGAAAAAGCTTTTTCCTGACTCACTCGATTTGCTACAAAATAAACAGAGGTGAGGAATCTTGGCTCTGCTAATCTTAATAATAATCCTATGACAGGCTGCCGTAACAGAGAAAAACATTAATTGAAACAAAACCCGTGTAATTTAACCACCAACTCTCTTGTCTAACAGCTGGGTCATGTGGGCACAGGCCAAAGAGCTAGGTCTCTTACTCATGAAATTACTGAGTCATAAAAATAATACTTTTGGTACTTGTGTGTTTGGATGTCAAGGACAGCCAGTACGCAGTTGCCAGTAAAAATGATTAATGCAAACGATGGTGTTAGGTTCACCAGTTTTAGCAATTCTGAGCAGAATAAAAGAGCACAAGAGCAGAATGAGTGAGGCATCAGTCACTGGAAAAGAAAAAGGAAACTGGAGGTGTCTTACGTGATGTACTTGTTATAAAGGATGAAGGCATGTTCAATGTTGCCTTCCTCAGAGTAAATGGAGGCCATTCTGATCATCTCGACTCCAGAGTGGAAGTACCGACGGGGTGGAATGTCTTCATTTATTTCCACCGTGCTGCCCATCTGGGAGAGGGCCCTCACCCGGTCTTCGGGCGGAAGGCTCACATCTCCGTGATCAAACATCAGGACCAAGTTCTGAGCAGAAAAGAAAAAAACAGGTGGCATCAACCATGGCCCCATTATGCCAGCACAGCCTACCACACAGTGCGTTCATCCCACAAACCTCTACATGACAAAGAAATTAGGAGAAAAATACCCTGTGTTACGGCTCCTATCAAATAAGGTCTCTTTCCCATGAAAAGGATGAGACCCTCAAGGAAGCCCTTATCATAATGGTGAAAGGATTGGCAGACTCAAAAACTCACAATACCTGCACCATAAGTAGGTGGTACAAGGAATAAAATTTATATCTACTTTCCATGCTAATCATTCCCTATCATTAGGTTGCCCTGCCCTCAGCACCATAAAAGGAGGGACAGTATCTTAAATTTTTTCCATTATTTCTCTTGCCAGATACCTACTTCAATCCACTCCATGGCAGAGTATACTCAATAAGCTTTCATGATGATTGCTAACTGACTTAAGTTTGATCGTTGGTATTTAATGTGAGAGCAACTGACATTTTTCTATGGTGTACTTTTTTCATATTTGAGCACAAGGTTAAAGGAACTGGTCTGTGAATGAATGCTCATAGTTCTAACTGCTCACTAAACCACTATTTCAACCTATAACATTATATGTCATATCAGGGCAAGGAATTTAGATCTTGAAAACAATTTATTCAAATCTATCTTCAGAGACCAAGCACTCTGAGTAACAAAAGGGCACAAAGGTAACTTGCAATGCCAAAGGCAAGGTAACAAAAAACCTGGGAGTTTCCCCTCCCTGGGTCTCTAGCTGCAGTAATTCTACAATCTTTCTAGATATTGTTGCTGTTACAATCAGATTCCAACTTCTAATCAGATATATTCTACACCATTTCCAAAATGAATCTGGGTATCTGATACACATCGAAATACAGCACACCCTAACATTTTGCATGCTCTAAAATATACAAGCTATAGTAGAATTCACTTTGGAATTCAAGGCCCTAGGTTAACGGGCCTCATTTTATCTTTTCAGTCTTAAGCCTTCCTTCTTCCCAAAGAGATCTTTTACTTCAGTCAGGATTCTGATCTGCCCAGAAACCCTCACCAGTCACTAGTCTAACCAGTTTTTCTGTGTTCCACTCTAACCGTCCCTCAGAGAAGGTCCTCCCCTCGGCCAGTTCTATCCCTAGGTCACGCTTCTTGCACCAAACTCGCTCTCTAAAACACGCACCAATACTACAAAAGTTGTGGGGACGACGAGGAACACAGAGGCATCCCATCTCCCACCAAGCCTTTTTAGGGGCTCAGAAAGCCGCTAGCAAATCTAAAACGTCCCCAAGTTGCCTTATTAGTAAACAGCACAGAGTCCATCAATGCAAACGGAAGCAGAGGGTGCTTGTACCTCACTACCTCTCGGGAGAGGATCTTTTGGGAGGAGAATGGAATCCCGCCCCCAAGGCCAGAGCGGTGCCTGGTTCTACTGGGCTGGGCAGCAACCCAAAGAGGAGATGCAGCGTCCGCAGATACGGGAGGCACGTGGCCTAAAGGCCCGAAGCGGGTAGGGGGCCAGCGGAGGGGGCGTATACTGCCGAGAGGGGCCGCCTGACAACTGCCTGAGGCTCCCTTTTCGACGGCAGTCAGGCCCAAGTTGCCAACCCGGGACAAAAACATTCAAGGTTTTCGGGTCTTTCCAGTGCGGCAGGCGGGGACGCGCGGGGCCCGGCGGGGGACGGGAGCCACGAGGGCCTCGCGCGCGGCGGGAGAAGGCCGCAGGCCCACACTCACGGCAGCCGCTCCCCTTCAGAGTCGGCCCACGCTCGGCGCCCGGCCTCCGCCACATTCCCGGGGCCCTTCCCCACCTGTCCCCGCGGGCGACACTCGGAGCTTCCGGGAACGTCACATCCGGCGCCGCCCCGCCCCGGTCTGTGGTCTTCCGCCTGCGCTCTGGAGAACTTAGGACCCAGAGGGGCCACAAACGCCGCCTGAGGGAAGTCCGACCAGTGACGGGCGAGCGCGGGGGCGGCCGTTTTGGTCGTTCGATGAAGGCGGTGGCGGCGGAACCGAGTCCTTAAAAGGACAGGTAAGCGAGCTAACTTTTGGGTTTAGCAGTAGTTTGATTTGGGTCAGGGGTTCCTGCTAGAGAGCCTCCCTGCCACGCTCACACGGATCCCGCCTTCCAGGAGGGACTGCCGACCCGAGTCCTGCCTCAGCTAATCAGGGTTTCTAAATCGGGAGAAGGAAGACTGAAAATTTCCGCTTGTTTGTGTTACTCTCTACCCAAATTAATGGCCTGAGGTGTTCAGCAATCCTTTTTACTGGCCTAGAAGAGAATTTAAGACTAACTTTTTAATGTCAGAACAACCAATAAAATTTACTGGAAACGAGTGTTTCTTCATTAATAGGCGCTGCGAGGTAATGGGGACACAAAGATCTGTATGCCACAGTTCCTGCCCCTGAGACGGTTATTTACAGCAAGTTCGAACAGTGGCACATTCTGTGTGTGCATGTGTGGATGTACAAATACGTGCACAGCTTCTTTTCAAAATGGTCCTTCAAGACCGCTAGTCATTCCTTCTCAGGAGACTTCGTATATAACCACTCTGAGTGTTTATGCTTTAGTTTAAAAATTAAACTCTCTGGGGATACGTTACACCCCAAGTTTTGGCAGCCTCTCTGTGTGTTTGTTAATGTGATGGCATGGCCTGTCCTTCACCGTCTAGTTTAAACCCCCTGTGCAGGTGTAAACGTCCTCCTTCAGGCCAGGGTCCAAATCTCTAATTTCTCCCACTCTCTGCTGTGTATATTTTTCTTGGATCTCTCTGAAGCGATTCTGTGTCATCATTGGCTTTTCAGACTTACGGATGAAAGCACTTAAAAGATCTTCCCTCAAACACAACCTACAAGTATCAATAGGCACGTCAGGGCAACGACCCACTCTCGTTTCTCCTGGAACCCCTGCAGAAAGTTGTAGAGGGCGCTGTACTGTGTCTTTATAACTATGCCTGCCCTTCAGAATGTAAACGTAGTGGGTTGAGCCTAAACAAGCAGATGAGCTGGGGGTGCTGGTCATAGGAAGGAGATACAGTGCATGTAGGGTCCTGGCGGAACCAACACGGGACAAAGTCCAACCCATTCAACTTCTCATTCAGTAAATATTTGTTGATCAATTACTATGTGCCAGCTTATGTTCTAAGTGTTAAGGATACAGCAGTGAAAAAATCCAGCAGGTGGATACTTTTATTGTGGAAATACAGGCAAAAGCAGAGCTGGTGAGGTGGGGGGTAGGGGCATCTGCTTCCACTGAGCACTCTCTCCAAAAAGTAGCTCCTTTTAAAATTAACAGAGTGTGCAGACATGCTAGATGTTAAGACTGTGATAAGAAGGCTTTACAAGGCTCTGACTGGGAAACATGTAGGCCCAGGTGCTGGCAGTTCTCCAGATAATGATTAAGAAGATACAGGAAGCAGGATCTGGTCCTTTAAGGGAGGAAGTTTGTGAATACTGACCAGAGTTTTTGGTCTCTTGGACAAGTGGTCAGCAGTCTTGACTTTATAGGAACAAGAAGCAAGCAAGAAAACCCTGGCCTAGGTGGACATCTAACATTCTTCACTTCTGATTAACTGGGAAGTTAAAAACTGGACAATTTTGGGCCTCTCCTTGTGTGGGGAGCCCAGGGCGGGGAGGCTCTAAATGAGCAGCGATTGGCTGACACGTGGCTGCGTGTGCGGCCTGAGAAACTGGTGCTCAGAGTCGGCTCCTGGGTTGGTGCCAGGCTCATCTCACCTAATCCAAAAGTAAATGAGGAACTTAGAGAAAGATTGCTAACTCCAGATCAACGTATTTAGAGAAAATTGGAAAAGGAGAAGCTTAATACAGCTTTATTTGAGGACTTTCTAAAGAACCCAGAGTTCTCACTGTGAGCTTCAAATCTTGGAGCAAAAACCAGAGACACTGTCAGAGCAAACAAGAACAGAAGTAGAAATGGAGGACTGGTCAAAAGGGCCTAAATCTTGGCGGTGGTGATCACTGTTATTCCATCCATCTGTGAAAGAGCGTTTTAAATCAGTTGGGCTATACTCTCCCTATGGAATTCTTAGTCCTTTAAAAAAATGATAATTACTAAGAAGAATAAACACGAAAAATGGTACAGTCCATGATTATCTGAAACAAGAGACTACAGAGAGAAATAAAAGTACACAGCCAGAGGAGCAACCGACTCTGAATTCTAAGGGAAGCATGCATCAGAAATCCAATGAATTAGTTAATGAAGCCACATGTGAGAACACAGAATTGCCAGGGCAGAGATCAAGGAGTTTTCCTCCTCCAGGTGATAAGACAGCTTACTGCACTACTGAAAAATCCAGCATTATGGAACATAGGAATAACGATTTGCCTTGTGAATGTATGATTCCTTTTCAAGTCACTTCAGACTTAAATAAAGAGAAGACAATAGCATTTCTTCTTAAGTAATTGGGCATCCTCAGAACAAGCAATAAAAAGCTTCAAGAAAAACTGACTAAAGAAGATAAAGGACAGAGAAAACTAAAGCTTCAGCTGGAACTCCAAGAGAAAGCAATAGAAGCTCAAATTGCTGAAAAGACAGCAGCACTGGTTGACGAAGTGTACTTTGCACAGGGAGAACATGATGAAGCTATTAGGTGTCGACTACGGTTAGCCAATGAGGAGCGAGATAAAGCAATTGAACGAGCCAAGAATATGGAAATGTCTCTAAAAGTGCTAGGAAATATTAACCCTGAAGAAAATGACATGACATTGCAGGAATTACTGAACAGAATAAACAATGCAGACACCGGGATAGCTATTCTGACGAATGGAGCTATAATTGTGGATAGAACCTACTAGACCAAGGAATGTAAAAAGAGAATAACTGCGGAAGAAATGAATGCAGTGATAGAGGAACGAGATGCTGCTTTGTCACAGGTAATAACTGCATGTGTCTTATTCTGAAAGGCAAATATCATTTCGCCTCTTTCTTTATCATTAAAAAATGACCTTTCCCCACATATTCTTAATTCAACTTAGTGTTTAGCATATGGTCAATACCACAATGTTTGGATATGTTGAAATAATCACATATTTTGTTACGCCTTCAAATGTGTGCATCCTAGTAATAAAGCTGTTCACTTGTTATAAAAACTTATATTCTTTAAAGTGAAAAAGAACTGGACAATTTTGTACATGCAACTAGGAAAGTAAGGCTACAAAAATTCTGTTTCTCTTGACATACCTGAGAAGAATATTCTACTTGCTCCTGCCCACAGAGGAGGCTAAACATGGAAGGTATTCTGTCAGCAAATAGGCTTCAGCAGCTTACCTGATGGGCAATGACCAGGCTAGGAATTGAGGTTCTCCTTCCTTTTGGTGCCCACACCTAGTTATGAACACTTTCCCTGAATATAAGGCCAGTGTTACTCTCTGTTAGTCTCCATATGATCTCTTGCATACTTCAGTGTCACTCCTGCACTCCTGAATGCTTATTCCTACCTGATCATTCCTGGAGAGCAGCAAGGGACTCCTAGAAGACAAAACTCTTACCTTGATATATAATATCAGGGTATAGAAAATAAGCCCAGATGAGATTTCTGGGGGAGCCAAAAACTGGGATGACTCCAGGTAGATGTTACTTGCCTACCGTTACCACTGTGATGAGTGCCACACCTGTAGGGCAATCTCAGTACAGGAACGACATTCATTCTTACCTACTGCATTCTTACAACAGCGAATATTCTTTTTAAAACAAAAACCGGTTCTATTGCTCTAATAGAATTGACTGAAGAGTGTAAAATGGGAGTTTTTACAACCCCACAATTACTTCCCATGGTACTTGCAATTAAAATTCCAAACTCCTTACCCTGGCTTACAGTGTGACTCAGTCCCTGTTGTCTCTCTGACCCAAACCCCTCTCCTCCTTGCTTGCTACTCTCTAGCCACACTGTCTAAACATCTACTTCTCCACTCAAGACCTTTACACAGTCTTTTCCTCTTCCTGGGATGCTCTTACCCTGATCTTCACCTGGCTGGCTCCATCTTGTCATTCACATCTTGGTTACATGTCTCTTCTCAAAGAGAATTTCTCTGACTACCCACTCTAAGTAGCCATCCAGTCACCCTCTATTACTTGGTCCTGTTTTAACTCTTTTCATAGTTCTTACCACTGTCTGCTATGGTCTGGATTGTTCACTGTATCTCATTCCCCCGAGAATGTAATCTCTGAGAAGACAGGAACTTCTCCTGACTTGCCTACAGCTCTAGCTCCCATGCCTGGAACATCCTGGGATCCCAGATGACACTCAGTAAAGATTGTCAGATGTCCAAATGATGTTACAATAAGTGTTGTCTCACTGTCACCAAAGTGAATTACAAGGATGTGTAGTCAATTATGGTGATAATTGAGATGAACAATGAAAAACATTGGCCATTATGCTTTTGGGACCAAGTGTTCTCTACAAGGGAGGTAGAGCTTCATTAATAGAGCAAATATTTATTGAGTACCTATCACATTCATGAGTCTATGTCATGCAATAATAGGCAAGAAAAACTCAGTTCTTCTTGTTTCAAAGCCCTCATAGATGAGGAAGAAAATCTTTAAAAGATGATTAAGTTTCTCAAGGTGATGCTAGGTGAGTCCATGCATTGAGACACTACGAGAGCCTATTGTGAATGCTGCTGGGAAATGGGGGTGCTCTGAAAGCAGAAATGGAACGTGTACTCATGACAAATTTTTCACATGGCTAAAATTTTTGCTGTGAACCCATTGGGAATATAAAATGACAAACAGAATTTGGAAAGTAAATACTTGGGAAGAAAAAGTAGTGGGATGAGCTGTTCAAAAAAAGGAAAATACAGCAAGTGTCCTGGGGTTTTTACATTTGTGTATTATGAGTGCTTGCTAATTACGTTCCTTTTCAGTTGGAGTTGGAATTAACTGATGAAGAAGTTGTTCCTTGATAAGAAGGCTAGAGTAAGAAGGGTAACATTAAGATGAATCTGAGGTTTGGAGCTCCACCTATAGTTTGTTTAAAGACTGGCATCTTCTTTTGCCAAGAAAAATATCTAGTTGGGAAAATGAGTTCTCATGCATGCTTGGAAAGGTTTTCAATGTATGTATATGGTACAATTAATATTTGAATGTGTACCTAAGGAGTCAACTTTATTTTAGATGCATTTTCTTCCTTTGCTACCTGATAGTTAGCTGTGAGTTATGTAATTTATTTCCTAATAACTCAAAGCCTTTTGTTTTAAGTAAGAGTACCATTCTCAAGGTTGTAAATTTCAACAAAAGTTAAATGAGATGAGAAACCTTAGGGCTATTTGAACTGGATATTTTGGCCTGAGGGGTTTTATCATTTTATATTTGGTCTACTACGTATTTCTTGGCAAAAATATTGGCATATGACCAGGCACTATAACTTTGAATGTGAGATAAAGAGTTGCGTGCCATTGTACTTACACTCTTTGAAAAATATTCATTCAGTTAGTCAATCAACTAATATTTACTGAGTACTTACCATGTGCCAAACACTGTTTAAGGCATTGGGCATATTATCAGTGAACAAGAAAACCAAAAAATAAAACCACCTGTCCCTAAGGGTCTTACATTCCAGTGATGGGTGGGGAAGTGATGAGTAATAAGCAATTATCATTATAAACGAGTAAATTATGTAGTATATTCGAAGATTCTAAGTACTAAGGGAGAACTGGGTCTCTATAAATGGAATCAGACTGAAAAAGGAGGAAGAGCAGGGAGATAGTTGCAATTTTAAATGCTGTGGTCAGGTAAATGCTCATTGGAAAGATTTGAGTAAAGACTTGG
>JAQQAC010020896.1:63808867-63850442 GCA_029783875.1 Phataginus tricuspis
TAAAAGCATATGCATCTACATAAGCACAAATACTTCTTTTTAAAGACTATAAAAGTTAGCAGTATACATATGCCTCCAAAACTTGACTTTTAAGAATCATTCAATTAATATGTCTTGGAGAATATTCCATTGTTTCTCACTGTATTGGATAAATTTCTAGAAATGGGATTGATTGCCTACATAAAGGGCAAAGCCCCAAATAAATTTTATTTCAAAATAGTCTTTATTTATATTTACATTTCTAATAAAGACAATCCTAAGACTTGCAACTTAGTGAGGATTTTTTTGTATATTTTGTATATGAGTCATCCATGCCACGATCTACTATCTATTTTTCTTTCTTTGCTCAGTACCATAAGTGAGAAACTACTTTCATAACTACTTCTCTTATAATGTTTTAATTTGAGCATAATGCCTTCATTCTAGGGGCAAGCCAGAGCTCCTGACCACTTGATGGTCTGATTTATACTTTTATAATTACTCTTATTCTTTTGGCCTTACCGTTTCGACCTCTGAATCATTTCCTTCTGTCCAATAGGCCTGTTCTTTTGGGCAGCCAGGAAGCCTAAGCAAGAGAAGGGGTTTTCAGTGCATAGTTTTTAATAAGGAAGGTGTATTGCTCAAGAGCTATGAGAGGGAGCTGCTAGGACTTTGTGACCCCACTCTGAGCTGGCAGTGCTGGGTGGTGAGCAATGGCCAAAGTGAGGTAACTACAGTGGCTGTGAAGCAGCCTAAGGCTCCTGAAAATACACAACACTTCTGCAGCACAGACTAGACAGCGGGAATCAAAACACTGACCAGTTTGCAGGTGAGGCTGTGATGAAGGTAATAGGTCATATTTTATAGTTTTCACAGCTTTCATACATTATTATACTGAGATCTTATACTTAAGCCTAATTATTAAGAGCACAGACTCTGGAGTCAGTCCACCTGGGTTCAAATCCCAACTTATCAGGTATGTAATCTTGGACAAGGTACTTAATCTCTCTTTGCCTCAGTTTTCTCATCTGCAAAATAAGGATATTAATAGTATCTACCCCAGGGAGGTGTTCTAAGCTTTAACAAGAACAGTGTCTGGGCAAAGCAGAAGGGCTACATAAGTGTTTTTTAAAAATTATGATTATTATTTTTATTATTGCCACCCTATGAGGTAGGCAAGCCTGAAATCAGCTCCATCTCTAAAGAAACAAAATTACAGTTGACCGACCCTTCAACCACACAGTTTGAATGTGGATCCACTTACACGGAGACCTTGTTCAATAAATACACTGGAAAATTTCTTGGAGATTTGTGACAATTTGAAAAACATTTTCTTTTCTCTAGCTTATTTTGTTTTAAGAATACAGTACGTAATACATCTAACATACAAAGTATGTGTTAATCAACGATTTACGTTATTGGCAAGCCTTCCAGTCACTTGCAGGCTATTAGTAGTTAAGTTTTTGAAGAGTCTAATATTATAAGTAGATTTTCGTCTGTGTGAGGGATTGGCACCTCTAACGCTTGCATTGTTCAAGGGTCAACTGCATACTTTTGGAACTAACTTGCTCATGGACAAAGCTGGTTTATAGAAACAAGATTCTCATTGCACACGGTAAGATATAAAGACAGGGAAAAGAGTATCTGGGTTTATTTTATTTGGATCATGAAGGTGCTGAGAGCTAAACTGGGAATATTCTGCTGCCTAAGGAGATTTGAGACTCAGCAAGGAAAAGTCACCTTCTGCCCCCGTGACGGGGCTGGCATTGAGCAGTGCTTCCCAGCATGAGGCAGGCTGTGCCATCTCTACCCCTACAGGAAAGTGAACAGCAGAGGGTACCTCTCTTAGGGGTTGGGCGCATGGGCTCCTGGTAGCCTGGCCATGCTCTCACAGTGTTGAACAGGGCCTCCCGCTCGCTCTGTAACATGTTCTGAAGCTTCCTCTTCTGAACTATTAACTTCAGGCACTTTATCCGCTCTCCAGAGCGGGAGATGAAGTCAGGTCTGTGAAACTGAAGTGACTCCTGAGGAGGAGAAAAAGCCCCCAAGCTCACATTAATGATGCAGTCTGTTCTCCAAGGCCTGGAAGAACAGTACTTGCCCAACAGGTTTGGAGAGCCTGTTTCTAAATACAGAAAGTATCTAGAGCTGAAGAATAATCTAACAATTCTGTGTTCTGTGTGGGAGAGCTCCAGTAACGAAATCAGAGGGACCAAAGAAATGCCTTTGGAATAAGCTGAGAACTAAGACTGTGGTAATTACAAGTCTTTCAAATGTCAGTGGGATAGAGCTTGGCCCATTGTGCTATTTTAAATTTCTTTTCAAACAAAAACACATCATTAAATAACATTTCCTTTCACTACCAACATACTCATAAATAATAGGCTCATCCCCTTTTACATCCTGTGTTAAGCAGGAATAGGAGTTGTGTAAATGGAGGAACAGATAGAAGGCTGACAATCACCAGGCGTCCAGAGCACCCCCAGGAGGCTCTCTGCAAGCCGGTGAGCAGCATCGCAGGGCCCGCCCTTCCACTGCCTTGTCCCCAGATATGTGGCTCAGAATGCCTGACAGTAAGGCAGCCTTTGACTGACGAGAGTCAGCACAGACGACCTGTGGAGGTGCTAGAAAGGAGGTCGCACGACTGTACTTCAAAAGGCCAAGTCAGATTTGACTTCTTTGCTTTCTCCCCCTTCTATCCCCCTTAAACATGTGGCTAAACTTAACCCAATGTCACTGCACCTGCAGGGTTGCTCTCACAAATGGCTTCAGTGGATCTCTGCTGTGGCCGGCCTGTGACCCATGGCTGTCCATGTGCTGTCCCTGCCAGTTCTGTTCCCGCAGTGGCTCCCTCCAGGGTTTGGTGTTGGTTACTGGTGCAAACCAGGCAATACCAGGGCCGTGACACTGGGGTAGGTTTTCCTTCTTAGGAACAGACTTCACATTTTCCACAGGAACAAACCATGAAACTCCTATAGGAAATATTTTTTAGAAAAAAGATTTTTCATTTTTCTTATCACAGGTGTGTATAATATAGGCACTCAGGGGACTCAGCTGTCAGAGGCCACATCACCAGGATGCCCTGGAGTCTGCTGAACTGTAGGTGTATCCTACTAATTCTAGTGCAAAGATACTTTGAAAATTTGCCAGGGTGGTGCTTGGGAAGATGGGGTCAACATAGTCATTTAGAAATAAAGATCTTAGCAATGCAAGAGACTTGAAATTCACTAGGTTTTCTGCTACAAAACCGGGAATTAGAAACTGACCTTCACAACAACTGTGCTTATTCTTCCTTAACTTTTTGTCCCCAGCATAACTGGTGAGAAGGCTTTTCTCTTCAGTTTTTTCTTCTGACCAAGAAGTCACATCACAGTCCTCTTCTACTCTAGCTTCGCTGGAACTTGGAGTCGGGAAAGTCATCCCAAAATCCCGAGTGTGTTTTCTGATGCCGTTCACAATCTCCAAATGACCTGAGGGGAAAGATCAGATCTTTGGGAAGCAGCCTCAGGACTGCGTTAGCAGGTATATTCAAGTCAGTAAGTGAAAACTTATTAAGGCTTCAATAACATAGGCTACTGCCTCCTTTGAGTGGTGTAGTGTGGTGCAGGTGGGGTACGGGGGAGAGAGGGAAAGAGGCAGGGCAGATAGAGAGATGGAGAGAGAGAGAGAGAGAGGGAGGGAGAGAAAGCAGGAGAAAGAAAGAAGGCTTTTGTTTTGAAGTCATTTAGATATTAGAGGGAAAGATCTCCTGATATGGATTCAATACTTGCAGATTTCAGTTCTGATGCTGAGTGAGAAAGACAGTAAAATGCTTAGAATCTTACTGGTAATCACCCAGGTACAGAAGGGATTCACAGATGTAAAGGTAAGACTGAGGGAAAAAAACTCAAAGGGAAAGCTTAGTTTTGCTTTATTAAGTCAAAAGATATAGAAAAACATAAAGTAAATAGCCTCTTTCCCACTCCTGTTCTCCACTCACACAGTTTATAATCCCATAGTTCCAGAGAATTTTTTGCACACATTCAAGAAATTCTCATTTGTTAAATACATGTAGTAGCATTTTATACACTGTTTCATACCCTGCTTTTCCTTTTTAATTATGTATTTTGGAGATCTTGACATATTAGTAGAGGGAGAGCTTCCTCATCCTATGTAGGATTTCATTATATGGGTGAATAATAATTTATTTAACCATTGGGCTATTAATGGACATCTATGTTCACTTTTATTTTTTGCTAAAATAAACAATACTTCTGAACATGTGCCAGTTTTGCACATATGCACAGCATACCTGTAGGCTAAATTTCCAAAGTAAAAGTGCTAGTTCAAAGTAATTTTGATAGAAATTGATAAATTGCTTGTCACAGGGCTTGTACACCAACTTATACTCCCACTAGAATATATGATTACCTATTTCCTTACACTTTTGTCCGTGCATTTGTTCTCAAATTCAGATTTTTGCGAATCTGACAGGTGAAAAATGGCTTTTGAGTATAGTTTTAATTTTCATTTCTTTTATTTTGAGAGAGGTTCAGTATTTTATATGTTTAAGAACTGCTTGCATTTCAATGGAAATGTTAAATTCAAGTAATTTACCTGCTTGTACACCCTTGTTTAACATGTGCTCATTTTGGTTGTTGCAAAAGGTAGAGTTTGAGTTCCAGAAACTACTGGTAGAAGATGATACACAGTCAGAAGAAATCATATGGCTTGCCGCCTGGAAAACAAAAGAGACCCTGTTACCATTACCTGCAGTCTGTGGCACAGTTACCCACAGGATAAGAAAACACACAAGTCACCAAGAGCCTTTTCTAATCCAATTCAAATTGTTGAGATGAGGTTGCTAGGAAGATTATGACAATGTGAACATGCTACCACATACTTTGTGATAGGGTAGGTGGTGCTGCTATAATTATGTAAGGGTCGAAGCTGTTTCAAGAGGGTAAGACATAAAGACTTGTATTATGAGTATGTTCACAGGGCTTGAAAAAACTATGAAGAGGATGCTAGCCAAACATTAGCCTAGTGGGTCTTCTGAATGAAACTCTAATTTGATGCCTACATAAAATTTTGATAAGAGATACAGAGGCTGGCGATAATGAAATACAGTAATGAGCTGCAGATACAGTGCTTTCCAACATGATCAGACTCAGATGCTTTTACAAGGATAAATCTACAAAGAGCTGAAAGGCCCCATGAGAAAAGTCCTGAGTGAGCGGAATACTGCAAAGAGCATTAAAGAGCCCAGAAGGCCTTTTTAGTTATGTTCAGAGCAAGTAGAGCAATGACAGGCAAGTTCCTGGATTAAAAGTGATGGTGAGATGTTAGTGGGTGACAAAAACATTATCAAATATAGTATAAATGGTATATATAAATATATGTGAATATAGTATAAATCTATCAACATATAGTATAAAAAAGTATTTCTTAAACTTACTCATCATAACAATCTCCTGGGGGAGAGGCCCTAACTCAGAACAATGAATTCAAATCTCTAGCAGAGAGGTCTGGGCATCTATGTTTTGAATAAATGCTTGTCTACTTAAGTAAGCTGGTAGAGGTGAATTAAAGCCCAAGACAGGAAAGGAAACTGCAACTAGATAAAACTATATTCTAGGGCCTTAAGGAAACTTGAAACAGAATCCTGGAGGGGAGGATCTATGTTAGATGTCTGAGGACAGGAAATGTTTTAGTTTTCAGAAAGTTAAACATTGCAAACTGGAGGGTTTAAGAATGACGAACTGAAAAATTTCAAGACTTGCACACTGAAAACTACAAAATGTCGGTGGGAGAAATTAAAGAGCTAAATAAATAGTGAGACATCCCACATATGTAATTTAAAATGGACAAAAGATTTGAAGAGACATTTCATCCAAGAAGACGTAAGAGTGGCCAATGAGCATATGAAAAGATGTTCAACATCATCAGTCATTAGAGAAATGCAAACTAACATCACAATGAGATAGCACTTCACATCCACTAGGATGACTATAATAAAAAAGGTGGGCAATACTAAGTGCTGACAAGGAAGCAAAGAAACTGGAACCCTCACATATTGCTTGTGGGAATGTAAAATGGTACAGCCACTTAGGAAAACACTTTGACATTTTCTTAAAAATTAAACATAATCTTACCATTTCACCCAGCAATTCTAGGTATATACCCAAAAGAGATGAAAAGATATGTCCACACAGAAACTTTTACACAAATGTTTGTAGCAGCATTGTCCATATTATCCAAAAAACAAACCAACAATCCCCATGTCCGACTGGTAACTGGATGAAAAAATGTGGTATATCCATATAATGTAAAACTTATTGGAAATAAAAAGGGACTAATGATACTACAACAGGAATGAACCTTGAAAACATCATGCTAAGCAAAAGAAGCCAGATGCAAAAGACTACATTATATTATTCCAAGTGTCCAGAAAAGGCAGAGGCAGATTAGAGGTTCTCTGGGGCTGGGAATGTGGATTGATTGCAAACAGGTATAAAGGGCCTTTTTGAGGTGACAGAAATGTCCTAAAACTGGATTATGGTGATGACTGTACAACTCTATAAATTTATCAAAATAACTGTACAGTTAAAATGGATGAATTTTATGGTATGTAAATTATACTTCACTAACTTGTTTTAAAAATCTCTGTAAAGAGATGCAAAAACTAATGACATTGAGTAGCTTTGGAAAGGAGAGCTGGGTGCCTAGGGAGCAGGAGTAAAAAGGCAAATACTCTTTTACACATTTAAAATTTTTTACCATGTGATTATATTACCAGTTTAAGTGAGAAGAAACAACACAAACAGGGAAGCATGTGACAGTAAACGTTTAATGGCTCCAGTGAGTTCAACAAGTCTAACACATTAGGCCATAGAAATGTTCAGGACACAGAAAGAGAGGTGGTTAATTTGCTCTGTCAATTTGAAGTACATGTTTAACTCAAAGGGACATGTTTAAAAATAGGATAAGGACAAACTTTAATAGACCCAAAAGCTGCTTAGGAAAGGGAAGAAGAAAGCAAGACCTGTAAGGAATGGTTCAAAAAGTGAAGACCTGAGGGAAAAAAACTTCAGAGACTGCAGTGGGGACCCGAGATGTAGATTAGACCCATTTTCTGTGTTTTCAGGGAGCAGATCTAGGAACAGAGACAGGAAATCCAATGCAGGAAGATTTTTTATCTTTGTAAGTGAAAACCTCTGATAACTGGAGCCTTAGACAAATGGAACAAGCTGCCCATGAGTGAGTGGTAGAGCGGTTAAAGCAGAAGCTGGAGTGCTTTGTGGTACAGATGCTGCAGAAGTGCTGATGGTCCCTTCCAAGTCTGAGCCTGTGAGCCTCCAGCACCTTCAAAACAGAGAACCACTGGGTGTGAAAAAAACCATGTCTGGGGGATTGGCTTAAAGATGGCAGTGTGAGAAGTGAGACAGAAACCTCCTCCCAAAATCACATAAGAACATAGCAAATACAACGAATCCGGAAAGAGCGACTGAAGACTCCAACAGACAGCCTACATCTGGGGTAAAGAGAAGACTTCACGGAAAAGGGTGAAGTAGCAAAGCTGTGATCTGGTGGGACGCAAGCCCTCCCCACCCCAGCTCACTGGGGTAGGCAGAGAAACAGAATGGGGAGGGGGCAGAAACCAAGGACTGTTGGACACACAGCCTTGGAGATCTGCTCTAGGAGCACGAACCCACATTGCATGGTGCTCTGGAGATTAGTGTGGTTGGAAAGCAAAGACAGGCAGAATACTTGGAGAGACTGAGATTCCAGCCGCTTGTGCAGAAGGGGTACCCACAACTGGCCAGTCTGGGACAAAAGAAAGGCGGGTAGATTTTGGGGGGATTAAAGATGGCGGCTTGAGAGGTGAGACAGAGGCTTCCTCCTAAAACCGCATATAATATGAAAATATAACTATACAACTACTCTTGAAAGAGCAACAGGAAAGGGGACTGCAACAAACTGCATAAACCTGGAGATGAGCAGACCTCATGGTAAAGGGTAATGTACTAAAGCTGTGGTCCTGCAGGATCCAAGCCCTTCCCCCACCCTAGCTCACCAGCAGGAGGAAGAGGAATGGAGCAGGGAGAGAGTGAAAATCTGGGACTGCTGAATACATAACTCTGGAGATCTGCTTTGGGAGCACAAACCTACATTTCATGGTGCTTGCATGATACTCTCATGATTAGGGGGTTGGAAAGCTAAGACAGGCAGAATTACTGGAGAGACTAAGATTCCAACTGCTTGTGGAAAGCATGGATCCATATCCAGCTGCTCTGGTACAAAAGAAAGGTGCGCAGCCGGAGAGACTTCGTAACAAAGAAGCCCTTAGCAAGAGGGCTGCTAAAGGGGCAATGACTGCACAGAGCTTACTGCTCAGGAGAGAGGACAGGTAGACAAAATTGTCTGGGTGCACTCTGCCCAGCAGATTGGGAGCTTTCACGATCTTCAGGTGCTCCAGCTCCCTGGCTGCCTACACAGCTCCGAGAACCCCTTCTGTGACAGGCAGACTAGTGCGCCTTTCTCCTGGCCAGTCCCACCAGGCTTGCAAACCGGGAAACCCTACCCTGGCATTAGGCCAGCCAGAGGGAAGATCTGTCTACAGCAACTAAAAACGCAAAGCACAGAGGCTTATACCTGTGTGCTCAGCCCACTGGTTCAGGCAGTGGAGACAGGCATAGCAGCCGGGAAGCAGGAAACAGCTCCTTCCTCCCCCCAGGCACCAATACCACTCCCCTGCAATCCCTGACATTGCTTCAGGGGCTGAGCAGCTCCAGAGAGTAGAGCTTCTGAGCACTAGAGGGCGCCATACACAAATATGAAATGCCAAAGGAACCTGGTCCAGAGTAAAATTATTAATACAACTCCTGAGAAAGATTTAAATGATATTGACCTCATGACTCTCCCTGAAAGGGAGTTCAAAATAAAAATCACTAACATGCTCATGGAGGTAAGGAAAGATATTCAAGAACTCAGGAATGAATTATGGTTGGAGATCCAATCATTAAAGAGCACAATGGATGGTATTAAAAGCAGATTGGATATGGTGGAGGAGACGATAAATGAAGTAGAAAGTAGAGAAGAGGAATACAAAGAAGCTGAGGCACAGAGAGAAAAAAGGATTTCTAAGAATGAAAGAATATTGAGAGAACTGTGTGACCAATCCAAACAGAACAATATTCACATTACAGGGGTACCAGAAGAAGAAGAGAGAGAAAAAGGGATAGAAAGTGTCTTTGAGGAGATGATTGCTGAAAACTTGCCCAATCTGGGGAAGGAGATAGTCTCTCAGGCCATGGAGGTGCACAGGTCTCCCAACACAAGGGACCCAAGGAAGACAACATCAAGACATACAGTAATTAAAATGGCAAAGATCAAGGATAAGGACAGACTATTAAAAGCAGCCAGGGAGATAAATAAGATCACATACAAAGGAAAGCCCATCAGGCTATCATCAGACTTCTCAGCAGAAACCTTACAGGTCAGAAGGGAGTGGCATGATGTATTTAATGCAATGAAGCAGAAGGGCCTGAACCAAGATTACTTTATCCAGCAAGACTATCATTTAAATTTGAAGGAGGATTAAACAATTTCCAGATAAGCAAAAGCTGAGAGAATTTACCTCCCACAAACCATCTCTACAATGTATTTTGGAGGGACTGCTATAGATGGAAGTATTCCTATGGTTTAATAGTGGTCACCAGAGGTAATAAAACCACACTAAAGAAAGTAGAACAGCTAATTACTAAGCAAATGCAAAATTAAATGAACTATCTCCAAAGTCAATCAAGGGATAGACAAACAGTACAGAATATGATACCTAATATATAAAGAATTGATGAGGAAGAAAAAGGAGGAGGAAAAAAAACCAAAAAACAACCTTTAGATTGTGTTTGTAATAGCATATTAAGTGAGTTAAGAATGTAGTAACCACCACTGTTTTTTCATGCGAAACCTTCATAAGAGTGTATATCAATAATACCTTAATAAAAAAAGAAAAAAAAAGAAAGAAAGGTGGGTATGTTGAAAGACTTCCCAAGAGCAAGGGAGCTGCTAAAGGGCATAGAACTTGCTGCTCAAGAGAAAGGACACGTGAACAAAATACTCACCACACACTCAGCCCACACTCAGCCCAGCAGGTTGGAAAATCTCAGGACCATCAGACATTCCATCCCCCTGGCTGGCATTGCGTGGTGAGGCCCCCCACAGTGATAAGCAGCCTGCCGCTCCTTCCTCCCAACCAACACTGGTTCACAAACCTGCTGCCCCCACCACTGCGCCAGGCCAGCCAGAGGGCGCATGCACCTACAGCAGCTACAGGGAAGTAAAGCAGAGGCTCCTCCCTGTATGCTTGGCCTACTGGTCCATGCAGAGGAGGCAGGCGATGCAGCCGGGAAGCAGGAAAGAGCTCTTTCCGTGTCACAGGCACCAGTGCTGCTCAACTGTGACCCCTACCATTGCTTCAGGTGCTGGGGAGCTCTGGAGAGTAGAGATTCTGGGCACTAGAGGGCACCACCTACACAAAGTTATTATTCCAGAGTAATTAATACAAACATGAAACGGCAAAGGAACCTGATACAAACCAAAATCCCACAAACACAAGAAAGAGGACCAAGTGAAACTGAAATCACCAATCTTCCTGATAAAGATTTCAAAATAAAAATCATAAATATGCGCATGGAGCTATAGAAAAATATTCAGGACTGCAGGGAGGAATTTAAGAGAGATAGAAACTTTGAAAAATACAATATCTGAAATGAAACATACAATGGAGGGATTTAAAAACAGATTAGGTGAGGTAGAGGAGATGGTTAATGAAATAGAAATTAGAGCTAACAGGAATACAAAGAAGCTGAGGCACAGAAAGAAAAAAAAGGATCTCTAGGAATGAAAGAATATTAAAAGAGCTGTGTGATCAATCCAAACAGAACAATATTTGCATTATAGGGGTACCAGAAGAAGAGAGAGAAAAAGGGATAGAAAGTGTCTTTTAGAAGGTAATTGCTGAAAACTCCCCCAATCTGGGGAAGTAGACAGTCTCTCAGGTCAAGGAAGTGCACGGATCTCCCAACACAAGGGACCCAAGGAAGACAACACCAAGACATATAATAATTAAAATGGCAAAGACCAAGAATAAGGACAGAGTATTAAAAGCAGCCAGAGAAAAAAGATCACACACAAGGCTATCATCAGACTTCTCAGCAGAAACCTTACAGGCCAGAAGGGAGTGGCAGGATGTATTTAGTGTAATGAAACAGAAGGGGCCTCAAACCAAGAATACTCTACCTGGAAAGATTATCATTTACATTTGAAGGAGGGAATAAATAATTTCCAGATAAGCAAAAGTTGAGGGACTTTACCTCCCACAAGCCATCCCTACCGTGTACTGTGGAGGGACTGCTACAGATGGAGGTGCTCCTAAGGCTACACAGTTGTCATCAGAAAAATAAAACCACAGTAAAGGAAGTAGAGTTAATTACTAAGTCAATGCAAAATTAAATCAACTACCTACAAAGTTAGTCAAGGGATACACAAATACAGAATATGACACCTAGTACATAAAGAGTGGAGGAGGAAGAAAAAAAAAGAACCTTTAGATTGTGTTTGAAATACCATACTAAGGGAGTTAAATTAGACTGTTAGATAGTAAATAAGCTGCCCTTGAACCTTTGGTAACCGCGAATCTAAAGCCTGCAAATGGCAATAAGTACATACCTATCGATAATAACCCTAAATGTAAATGGACTAAATGCACCAATCAAAAGACACAGGCACTGAATGGATAAAAAAGTAAGACACATCTATATGCTGTCTACAAGAGACTCACTTCAAACTCAAAGACATACACAAACTAAAAGTGAGGGGATGGAAAACGATAGTTCATGCAAATAATAGGAAGAAAAAAACAGGATTTGCAGTACCTGTGAAAATAGACATAAAAACAAAGAAAGTAACAAGAGAGAAAGAAGGACATTACATAATGATAAAGGGGTCAGTCCAACAAGAGGATATAACCATTATAAATATCTATGGACCCAATATAGGAGCACCTACATATGTGAAATGAGTACTAACAGAATTAAAGGGGGAAACAGAATGCAATGCATTTACTTTAGGAGACTTCAATGTACCACTCCCTCCAAAAGACAGATAAATCAGACAGAAAATAAGTAAGGAGACAGAGGCACTGAGAAATACATTAGAACAGATGGACCTAACAGACATCTACAGAACACTCCACCCAAAAGCAGCAGGATATACATTCTTCTCAAGTGCACATGGAACATTTTCAAGAATAGATCATATACTGGTTCACAGAAAGAGCCTCAGTAAATTCAGAAGGATTGAAATTGTGCCAAACAGCTTCTCAAAGGTATGAAACTAGAAATAAATTATTCAAAGAAAACAAAAAACCCCCCACAAACACATGGAGGCTTAAGAACATGCTCCTTAAGAATCAATGGATCAGTGACCAAATAAAAACAGAGATCAAGCAATATATGGAGAAAAATGAAAACAATAATTCAACACTGCAAAGTCTGTGGGGCACAGTGTAGGCCGTGCAAAAAGGGAAATATATTGCAATACAGGCTTACCTGAAGAGGGAAGAACAATTCCAAATGAACAGTCCAAACTCACAATTAATTAAACTACAAAAAGAAGAACAAATGAGGCCCAAAGTCAGTAGAAGGAGGGACATAATAAAGATCAGAGCAGAAAGAAATAAAACTGAAAAGAATAAAACAACAGAAAGAATTGATGAAACCAGGAGATGCTTCTTCAAGAAAATAAACAAAACAGATACAGCCCTAGTCACTCTTATCAAGAAAAAAAGAATCTACACACAAACATAATCAGAAATAAGAATGGAAACATCACTGTGGACACCACAGAAATACAAAAAAAAATTAGAGACTACTATGAAAAATTATATGCTAACCAACTGGATAACCTAGAAGAAATGGACAACTTTCTAGAAAAATACAACCTTCCAAGGGTCACCCAGTAAGAAACAGAAAATCTGAATAGATCAATTACCAGCATGGAAATTGAATTGGTAATCAAAAAACTACCTACGAACAAAACTCATGGACCAGATAGTTTCACGGCTGAATTTTATCGAACATTTAGTGAAGACCTAATACCCATCCTCCTTAAAGTTTTCCAAAAAGTAGAAGAGCAGGGAATACTTCCAACCTCATTCTATGAGGCCAGTATCACTCTAATACCAAAACCAGGCAAAGACACCATAAAAAAAGCAAATTACAGACCAATATCCCCAATGAACATAGATACAAAAATACTTAACAAAATATTAGCAAACTGAATTCAAAAACACATCAAAAAGATCATCCATCATGATCAACTAGGATTTATTCCAGAGACCCAAGGATGGTAGAATATTCAAAAATCCATCAACAACATATACCATATCAACAAAAGGACAAAAACCTCACGATTATCTCCACAGATGCTGAAAAAGCATTTGACAAAATTCAACATCCATTCATGATAAAAACTCTCAACAAAATGGGTATAGAGGGCAAGTACTTCAACATAATAAAGGCTATATATGACAAACCACAGCCAATATCAAGACAAGGATGCCCACTCTCCCCACTTTTATTCAACATAGTTCTGGAGGTCCTAGCCATGGCAATCAGACAACACAAATAAATAAAAGGCATCCAAATTGGTAAAGAAGAAGTTAAAATGTTACTATTTGCAGATGACATGATATTGTACATAAGAAACCTTAAAGAATCTCCCCCAAAACTACTAGAACTAATATCTGAATTCAGCAAAGTTGCAGGATACAAAATTAATACACAGAAATCTGTTGCATTCCTATATTCTAACGATGAATTAGCAGAATGAGAAATCAGGAAAACAATTCCATTTACAATTGCATCAAAGAGAATAAAATACTAAACCTAACCAAGAAGATGAAAGACCTATACCCTGAAATCTACAGATATTTATGAGAGAAATTAAAGAAGAACTCAATAAATGGAAATACATCCCCTGCTCATGGATAGGAAGAATTAATATTGTCAAAATGGCCTGCCTAATGCAATCTACAGATTCAATGCAATCTCTATCAAAAAATACAACAATGAACTAGAACAAATACTTCTAAAATTCATATGGAACCACAAAATACCCCAAATAGCTGAAACAATCTTGTGAAGGAAGAAGAAAGTGGGGGGATTACGCTCCTCAACTTCAAGCTCTACTACAAAGCCACAGTAATCAAGACAATTTGGTACTGGCTTGATGGAAGAGAATTGAGAGCCCAGATATAAATCCATACATATATGGCCAATTAATATATAATAAAGGAGCCAGGGGGAAACAAGAGCCTCTTCAACAAACGGTGCTGGCAAAACTGGACAGCTACATGTAAGAGAACGGAACTGGATTATTGTCTAACCCCATACACAAAAGTAAACCCAAAATGGATCAAAGACCTGAAACCACAAAAGTAATAGAAGAAAATATCTTGAAAATAAACATGAGCAACTTTTTCATGAACACATCTCCTTGAGCAAGGGAAACAAAAGCAAAAATGAACACATGGGACTACATCAAACTAAAAAGCTTCTGTACAGCAAAGGACACCATCAGCAGAACAAAAAAGCAACCTACAATATGGGAGAATACATTCATAAATGATATATCCGATAAGGGGTTAACATCTAAAATATATAAAGAGCTTACATGCTTCAGCACCCAAAGAACAAATAACCGGATTAAAAAATGGGCAGAGGATCTGAACAGACACTTCTCCAAAGAAGAAATTCAGATGGCCAACAGGCACTAATCAACAGGGAAATGCAAATTAAAACCACAATGAGATATCACCTCACACCAGTGAGGATGGCCAACATCGAAAAGACTAGGAACAACAAATGCTGGCAAGGATGCGGAGAAAGGTATGTGGGAATGTAAATTTGTTCAACCAGTGTGGAAAGCAATATGGAGGTTCCTGAAAAAACTAAAAATAGAAATACCATTTGACCCAGGAAGTCTACTCCTGGGAATTTACCCAATGAAAACAAGATCCCTGATTCAAAAAGACATACACACCTCTATGTTCATCACAGCACTATTTACAATAGCCAAGATATGGAAATAACCAAAGATGTGGCACATATACACAATGGATTATTATTCAGCCATAACAAGAAAACAAATCTTACCATTTGCAACAACATGGATGGAGCTGGAGAGTATTATGCTCAGTGAAATAAGCCAGGCAGAGAAAGACAAGTACCAAATAATTTCACTCATTTGTGGAGTATAACTACAAAGCAAAACTGAAGGAACAAAACAGCAGCAGAGACTCAGACTCCAAGAAGGGACTAGCAGTTACCAAAGGGGAGGGATTGGGAAGGGTGGGTGTGGAGGGAGGGAGAACAGAATTAACGGGAATTATGATTAGCACACATGGTGTGTGGGGAGTTACAGGGAAGATAGTGTAACACAGAAGACAAGTAGTGACTGTTATATCTTGCTACGCTGGACATGACTGTCGTGGGGTGTGTGTGGGGGACTTGATAATATGGGTGAATGTTATGACCACAATGTTGCTTTTGTGAAATCTTCATGAGATTGTATATCAATGATACCTTAATAATAAAAAACCCCCACATCTACATCTGACTAAGTGATGAGCCTTGGTGTGTTTGTTTCCATTTCTAAATTCAAATCTCATCCAGATTAATTCCTGCCTATAAAAAGGTAAACATTTAAAAATAGAATACAGTCTGAACCATGAAATCACCATTAATAAGAAATGTTAAAGGGACTTCTTTATGAGGAAAAGAAAAGATCATAACTAGAAGCAAGAATTAATGAAAATAAAAAAATTAAACTGGTAAAGCAAACTCATAGCAACAGTAATAGACCAAACACATAAAAGCTAGGATGAAGGTTAAAAGACAAAAGTAGTAAAATCAATCACTTAAAAATTAGTTAAGGAATTCAGTAAATAAAATGTGTTAAAGCAGACAAAAAAGCCTAGGAATACATTAACCAAAGAGGTGTAAGAACTATATTCTGAAAACTGTAAGACACTGAAGAAAGAAACGGAAAAAGTCACAAATAAATGGAAAGATATTCCATGCTCATGGATAGGATGAATTAATGTTGTTACAATGACCATACTGCCCAAAATAATCTACAGATGCAATGCAATCTTTATCAAAATGCCAATGGCATTTTTCCCAGAACAAGAACAAATAATCCTAAAATTTGTATGGAACTACAAAAATCCCTGAAGAGCCAAGCAATCTTAAGAACAAAGCTGGGGGTATCAGGCTCCCTGATTTCAAATATACTACAAAGCTACAGTCATCAGAACAGTATGGTACTGACACAAGAACAGATACATAGGCCAATGGAATAGAACAGAGCACCCAGAAATAAACCCGTGTCTATATGGTCAATTAATATATGACAAAGAAGGCAAAAATATACAAGGGGGAAAATATAATTAATCTCTTCAATAAATGGGTCTTGGCAAAACTCAACAGTTACATGCAAAAGAATGAAACTGGATCACTGTCCTACCATATGCAAAAATAAACTCAAAATGGATTAAAGACCTAAATAAAAGACCTGAAACCATAAAAATCCTAGAAGAAAACATAGTACAGTCTTGAACATCAGCATTAGTATTTTTTTCTAGGTATGTCTCCCCTGGCAAGAGAAGTAAAAGCAAAAACAAACAAGTGGGACTACATCAAACTCAAAAGCTTCTACAGAACAAAGGAAACCATCAACAAAGCAAAGAGGCAACCTACTGCATGAGAGAAGTATTTGCAAAAGATGTATCTGATAAGGAGCTAATATCCAAAATATATAAAGAACTCATACAACTCAACACCAAGAAAATAACCCAATTAAAAAAGGGACAGAGGACCTGAATAGACATTTTCCCCAAGACATACAGGTGGCCAACACAGTGAAAAGATGCTCAATATCCCTAATCATCAGGAAATGCAAATCAAAACCACAATGAGATAGCACCTCACAGTGGTTAGAATGGCTAATATCAACAAGACAAGAAATAATAAATGTTGGTGAGGACATGGAGAAAAGCAAACCCTCACACACTTCTGGTGGGACTGCAAATTGGTACAGCCACTATGGAAAGCAGTATGAAGGTTTCCCAAAAAGCAAAAAATAGAAATACTATATGACTCAGCAATTCCACTTCTGGGAATTGACTCAGAGGAAGCAAAATCACTAATCTGAAAAGATACTTGCACTCCTCTGTTCATGTCAGCATTTTTTATTTACAACAACCAAAATATGGATACAACCTAAATGTCCATCCATAGATGAATGGATAAAAAAGATGTGGAAAAATCAGAACCCTCATAACATTGGTGGTGGGAATGCAAAAGGGTATCTTTGCATACTCTGGAGAATAGTCTAGTAGTTCCTCAATCCATTAAATGTAGGGTTCCATATGATCCACACCTATGCATATACCCAGAAGAAAAACGTTATGTCCACACAAAAACTTGTATATGAATGTTCACAGCAGCTTTGTTAATAATAGGCAAAAAGTAGAAGAACCCAAATGTCCAGTAACTGATGAATGGATAAATGAAATATGTATATTCATAAATGGGGTATTATTTAGCCATAAAAAGTAATGAATACATGCTACAATGTAGATGAACCTTGAAAATTTTAAGTGGAAGAAGCCAGTCACAAAAGATCACGTATTATGATTCCATTCATATGAAATGTCCAGAATAAGCAAATCTATAGAGACAGAAAAGTAGATTAGTAACCACAGCAGCAGTGTTGGGGCAGGGGTGGGAGGCTGGGGGAAATGAGGAGTGACTGCTAATCTGTACAGGATGTTTTTCAGGGTGATGAAAATATTTTGAAGTTAGACTGGGGTGATGGTTGCACAAGTCTGTGAATATACTAAAACCCAATGAACTGTACACTTTAAATTTATGGGATGTAAAAGATCTCAAGAAAGCTGCAAAAATATATTTATTCATCAATGCAAACTGAAATGCATGTAGATTTCCAAACCTTATTTGGAGAAAAAAAGCTTCTCATGTTCTGCTGTTCTGCATCTCTTGTGTTACCAAATCAGGGATACAATAACTGAAGATGACCAAAAATGTCATTTTCATATAATAAAGAATGGGAAATCCCATAAAAAATATGGGCACTGGATGTTCTAGGTATGAGGTAGCACTACACACACTGTATGGCTAGAGCCAAGAGAATCATGCAATCAAGCCATGTTGACTTCCACAGATTTATAATAACCACAATGCACAGGCCTGCACTGTGTCTGACCATTTGTGCTGAGGACCCATTGTGGGATAGAACATCATTTTTGCTGAAAGCATTTACAAATGCTATCGGTAAACCACAACAGTCCACTTTCCTTAGTCTATGGGAGAGTCTCCAGAATCTCCTTTAATGATCTCATCATCCTTCAGGGTCTGGGTATTATTCAGCCCATTCAGTTCTCTGCAGTGGGGCTTACAAATAGAGATTTAGGTGGCTACAAGTCAAATGATATTACCAGCTATTATGGTTTAAGGTATAAGATGCAGAGTCTGGGAAGGAGATATATGATGGCTGGCTGCTTCTGTTTTTTAATTTCAATTATTATGAGGGCAAACTCACCTGCTAATGCCTTATTCCAAACTGGGAAAAGTAACTGCCACCAGCTGAGAGATGTGTCAGGTTTTTACAGTACTTTTTAATTAAAATCTAGGTGCGATTTATTCCCATATGTATTAATCAGAGACAACATCTGATAGACCCAGGGGGGAGAAAAGCTTTTCAATTAAAAAATTACTTTTTAGGTGGAAATTGAGTTTAGGAAAACATATTCAATACAGGAAAAAGGCCATGCTTTCTTAAATGACCCTATATGGCTATTATTCATGTAGAAAGATTGTCATTGCTAACTTTCTGCAGGCCAGGTGCCCGCTGGGAGGCTTTTTTTAAAGAGGAATAAGTTATGCTAATCATTTATAACCATTCAATTTTAGGACCAGAGATACACATTGATAAGACAGAGTCACAGTTAGAAATGCAGTCTATGGCACCAAACAAGTCTTTTCTTGTGAAAAGTTTTTAGGTATGTGCAGATCAAACTGGCACTTGTAGCTTCAATAAAATTTACTAACCAGTAAAGGGTGACACAATCACAAAGTGTCCAAAATATAATATTTTGACATAGATTATTTCTAGAGACAAGATTAAAGCTTATAATAGCAGGAGCTCAGGTGATAACTATTATTCACCTTTAGCAAATCAGAACTGGTCATTGATTCCTACAAGTATGGTGGATGGTAACTGAAAAATCCTCCTCAGAAAATTTAAAATGCATTGTATTTGCATAAAAGGTCCTCAGAAAGTTTCTTTTAGTACATGAATGAGTAAATATCCAGAGATGAAATGATTCTGGATGATGCCAAAATTCCAAGTATGGCCATGAGACAAGATGGTTAAAATGTAATGGAAGTACTGATCACTAGTACTGAAGTCAAGAAACTTTAACAAGATAGTGAAGTTTCCCACATAATGGCAGGGTTTGGGATGGAGAGAAAGAAAATGAACCAAAAGTTAAAGTCCTCAATTTAATACAGGAAAAAGCAGAATCAATCAATATAAGGGAAAAGGAAACGATCATGAAAATCCTGTAGAGGGCAGTAAAGCTAGATGACATGGATCCCAGAGGATTTTCTATCAGGTTTGAAAAATTATGGCTTGGAAGTGGCCCTCTCTTTCTTCTTCTCTACATTCTGCCAATATGTTCCCTCTTGGATTTAATATTTATGAGGATTATGATCACATTTAAATAAGTGACTCTAAAGTCTTTATCCCACTCATGATATACTCATGAAGTCATATCTATGTTTGTCAGATATTTTCACTCGGATGTTTTGATTTAACTTCAAGTTTAATAAATGAAACTCCATATTTTGGTCAAAATTAGTTTCCTCTTTAGATCTCTCCCTTTTCATAAGGTGTTCCCATACTATTTCAGTTGTTTTGTGTAGAAATTTCAAAAGAATTAAGACTTTTCCAATAATTTATGAAAGATTATTTAGAAATCTCTGACAATTAGCTAAACATTTGGAAATAAAGTTATACCTATACACACAAAATAAATTCCATGTGAATTAAGGTTTAAATGCATTGCCCCCACCTTAAAAAAAAGTATTAAAAGAAAAACAGCATATTTTAATAATCTTTAAATTGGGAAAATATTTCTTAGCATGGAACAAAGAAAGTTGAGTATAACAATATTATTACAATATGAATATAATTAATGCTTTAGAGTAATACGGAAAAATCTTCAGAGAAAAATAGGCAAAAGACATAATGGCAATCCCTGAAACCTAATATTTAAATCAAATGTAAAGCAATGAGTTTTTCTACACATAAATTTAGCAAATATTAAACGACTGGTATTACCCATAGTTGGCAAGGGAATGAAAAAGGACAAACTCTGATACAACTTTTTGGTGGGAACATGTATTTGTACAAAATTTCTGGAGGGCACATAGGAGCAATGGCTTATAGTATTCAGGGTCTTTTAATTTCTACTGTTAATGATCTACTTAGGATTTAAAACTTCTTGGTCAATTTTTCTTAATTTATACTTTCCTAGAAAATCATCCATTTAATTTTAAAACTTATTAGCCTAAAGTTGTACACAGTAATCTTTTTTAAGAAAATCACCGCTTTGTGGTTATACCCTTGCGTGTCACTAATGTTGATATCCTTTTTTCCATGGTCAGAATAACCTGAGATTTGTTCTATTTTATTTTTTGAAGGAATTAGATCTTGGTTATGTTGATCAATTTTGGGACTGATTTATTAATTTATATATTTTCCATTTCATTACTTCTTTCTTTCTTTCTTGTTAGTCTTTTAAAATTATTCCCCAATTGAGTTCGTTCAACTAAATACCATTTAAGACTATAGATTTTTCCTTTAAATA
The DNA here is from genome assembly GCA_029783875.1 of Phataginus tricuspis. NCBI lineage: Eukaryota > Metazoa > Chordata > Mammalia > Pholidota > Manidae > Phataginus > Phataginus tricuspis. The sequence continues at coordinate 63,829,848 of JAQQAC010020896.1, forward strand.
TATATTCAGTTATATCCCATAAATTTTGGGAATGTGCTTTTACTATCTTTAATCAAAAACAAAAGTCTGTAGTTTCAACTTTTATTTCTTCTGTAACACAAAAGTTTAGAATGACGCTTTAAATTCATCTATTTAATGAAAAAAATTCTAGTTGTCAAATTCCAATTTTATCATATTGTGGTTAGAGAATATGAGTTTAGTCATAAATGTACTTTTGGGATTCATCAACGTTTTGCCTAAACACATAGTTAATTTTTGTAACTATCCCATGGGCATCTGAAATAATTATGGACTCTTGGTTTTTGGATGAAGTTTTATATAGATGCTTTAAATCAAGCTTGTTAGTTTTGCTATGAAAACTTCCACACTTTATTTGCTGTAAGTCAAAATCTTAGAAAAGCAATTAAAGTATCCCACTCTTGTACTTTTGTCATGTTCTATAATTATGTCTGAATGAATGAATAAATGAATGCTTTCTGGTTGAAAGCACAGCAGTAGTTTTGGAAGTCTGGGAAATTACAGTCGGGATAGGGTAGATTCTCCAGACAAGTAACACTTAATTTTTAATTAATTAATTAATTAAATGAAAAAAAATTCAATCTTCTCATGGTATAGAAACTTGTACTTCTAATCTTCTGGCAAAACGAGAAATTGCTGGCAAAGAAGTAGAACTATAAAGAACTTTCATGTATTGCAGGTAGGAATATAGATGGGAAAGCAACTGGTGCTAATGTAGGATATCAAGTGTAACTTCTGAGTATATAAACCAAAGATAGGCTCACACAGACCCACAAGGGGACATGGACAAGGATGTACACTGTTAATATTTTGTGGTGCTGGGAGTTGACAACTTTTCCTGGGTGTCTACTATAGGAAAAGTTCATAGGTGAACTGGTAGGTGCACTCAATGGAATATTATTTATGCAACGATTAGAAACCTGGATTAGATCGCATGCATAGCAATGTAATGTAGATGGATCTTAAAAATGCTTAGCGAAAATAAAAAAATGATATACTTTTTATATAAATTGAAAATACACACACATACACAGAATATACATTTTGTAAGTATTCTTGTAAGCCAAAAGACCAGATGCCCATGGGAGAACAGGAATAAGTATGGGATATGGGGATAAACTTCAGAGAGGCCATGAATCAAGGAGCAAGCTTAACTCAAACCATGGCACTTGAAGTTAAAAGAAAATTTTACTTTATCTTGGCATAGAAACTGGGTATGATTCTTTTCTAATCCTGTTCTTTCACTCTACTTCTAAAAGGATTTATTATGGCTAGATAGGAGGTTCAAATAGGTATTTTAGGCAGAACCCAGAACACAATGAAAAGCTTGAGAATTCTCCTTTCCAACTTATATTCTCCTTTCCAACTAACATTTTGTTTATTTGATCAGTCTGGCTTACCTCGCTTTTTTCTTAATGTCAAACAAGAACGATGTTTATGGTTTCTCGTTAGAAAATACATGTTTCTTGTAAAAAAAAATTGAAACATATAAAAATAAAGGAAAAATTTATAATTCCATAAAGATAACCCATTAATATTTCATTTTGTTCCAGTCACACATGTCAAACACACACACACACACACACACATATATACACATACATCTTTATATCTTGTATTTTATCTCTGAAGAGATAGCGAAATTTACCCTATGGATTCCAAGATACTGCTTCTGACTGCTGTTTCTCTCCATATATAAGTGTGATTATAGATATGAAATCAGCCTGTTTTATAAAATGTAAGAAACAATAATAAACATTTAATTGAACATTACCAATGTCTCACTTTATTCTCTCACGGAGGTAGGTCTCTTTGTTTGGTAGTTGGTGTTGCTGATTTGCCCAACTGCTGGAAACATGGGCAAAGGAAGTAATAAGAGGGATAAAGACACAGACAAATCATTCCTCTTCAGCTTTTTCTCCATAAATAAAAACTGATAAACTTGACTTGACTTTTATGTACTGACAGCTATCCCTCTTTTCTAACCCCAAAACACAACCAGACACTGAGAAGAGACAGGGAATGACAGAGAAAGAAAGAAAATATGGAGAGCGCACACAGAGACAAGCATAGCAAGAACCTGAGAGAAAGGGAGAAGGGAAGGAATGACCAGAAAAACCTGAGCCACACAGCAGAGACAGTGAGACAAGAAGGCAGCATGCGGTGGGATGGAGGAGAGCACAGATGCACAGAGTGTAGGTGCACTGAGGCAGAGAGAAGGAAGAGCAGGGAGTGCAAAAACACAGACGTGATGGAGAAGCATGAATTGCAGAGACTGGGATACAGCAGAGAGAGGCACAGTGAGTCAAAGAAAGACTAGGTGTCATCAAAGCAGGGATGGACGGACAAGCAGCCTGCTGTAGTCATTTCCTTATATTGACTCCTAAACCCTCAAGTGGACAGAGGTAAAAAATGTCCTGAGTACACATGTTCAGGAAAAAAAGCAATTAGTATATCAATTGCTGAGTTAAAGACAAGAGAGTTCAAAAAAGAAGAAATATAAATGGTCAATAGACATACAAAAGAAAATAGAAACTCAGTGGGTGTGATTAAAGAAATGTGAATCAGAATAGATACCATAGTTCTGGCCTCTCTGACTGGCAAATATTAACAAGAATGCTATTGGCAGTTATTGACCAAGGTATCATTCATTATACATTACTGGTGAACAAACAGTTGATTCAACATTTCAGGAGGACAATTTTTCAGTGTGGATTAAACATCTTTAATGTGCACACTTGATACCCCAGAAATTCCATGTTTAGAAATGTATCTCGAGGAAATAGAAAAATTCATAAAAATGTAACAAGACTATTCATCCAAGTGCAGATTATAATAAATAAAAATTCAAAACAATTAAAATATCTGCCATTAGGGAACATAGTAGGTAAGTACTATATCTAGATAATGTCCCAATTGGAAACATGTTCTCTGTGAAAAAATAGCACCTTCTGCCCTAGCCAGAATGATTCCCATATATCTGTCTGGCAAGGAAGAAGTCAGAAAAAAGTGTGGGAAATAATTTCTTAAGACTAATGTACCTTAGCTATATTACTAAGGTTTGAAAAAATCAGGCCTCAACCACACATCATTGCCTACATGACAATGTCATGAAAGCAGCCACTAGCTGACCCTAAAGTAAGTCATACAATGACAAAACCCTGGGACATATCTTAAAGATCTGGACACCTTCCTTATCTCTACACTTGGTAAGTGGCCAATAGCAGAGAAAAACAACAGCAGAGAAATATGTCATGTACTGTAGCTGTCCAGAGTCCTAGAGTCACCTACTATCTCCCTGCCTTTCCCAAACTCTGAGGGGCAAAAAATATATAAGCCATACACAATTAGTTTTCAGGTTCATGTTCTGAAAAGGGGACTCCAGTAGTATCTTGTAAACAGGTAATAAGACAGTCATAGAGAAGTCAACTGCATTACCTGGGCAAATAAATGGTTCCAGAGAACTGTTCAGAGATACAGAAAGTTAATCTGAACACAAAAGAGAAGGGTTTATGAAAATATTTTATATCATTAAAGTGGAAGGAAGGAAGGAAAAAAAAGATGGGAAAGAGAAAGAAGTTATTTTGTAAAAAGGTTTACCCATTTCCGTCAATAAATAATTTGTACTCTCATTCTAATTTAAAAAGAACATGGACCTAATAAAATAGATCCAATATAAGCTAAGACAATAGCAGGAGATTAAAAGGCACTGTCAAAATTAACACAGTTCCTCAAAAAATTATTGAATATCTATTATGAGTTGGAGAACTGAGGACAGGCACTAAAGAAAACTGAGGACAACCATAATAGCATTATATCTGTGCAGAACTAATTTATGCAAAAGCAAGCAGAAATTTGAAAAAAAAAAATAGAGAAAACTTAGCTAGATGGGTAGATTATAGATGCCAAGTGTCCTGAAATGCAGAGAAAAAGATTCAGGAAATGAAATCATTAGAATATTAGGAGGGAAAGACAGACAGTAGAGAGCTAATATTTGGATAAGTGGCATTGCCATCTATGTATAGCAAGATTATCATATATTTTGTTCCTTTATCAACACATCTCAATATGCACATCTCTAACTCCTAAGACAGAAAACAGGTTAAGAAGAAATTTAAAAATTCCAGGATACAATTAAAGGAAATTTTTGCTGAAATGAAAGTAAACCTGAATGTACAAGGGATACAGTTACTGGTACCAGAAAAAAAATTAATACCCAAAATATATGAAGCAAAACTGACAGAAATGGAGAAACAGAGAATTCAATACTAATAGTTGGAGACTGCAATACAACACTTTCAAAGTGGATAAACAACCAGACAGACCAGTAAGGATATGGAAGGACTGAAAAGCACTATAAAGCAACCAGACATAACAGACTTATACAGAATACTCTAACCCAAAACAGCAGAATACACATTCTTCTTAAAGGCACATGAGATGTTCTCTAGGGGACCATACATTAGGCCATAAGACAAGTCACAACACATTTACAAGGCTTGGACTCATACAAAGTATGTTCTCTGACCATGGTGGAAGAAATTGGAAGTCAATAACATAAGGAAATATAGGAAATTCAAAAATATGTGGAAATAAAACAACACACTCTTAACAACCAATGGTCAAAGAAGAAATCACAAGGGAAATTTAAAGAATACTTTGAGATGAATGAAAATGAAAACAAAACATACTAAAACTTATGGGCTGCCATGAAGGCAGAACTTAGAATGAAATCTGTATCTGTAAATGTCTACATTAAAAGAAGGGTGAGTTTAAAACTATAACCTCATCTTTTACCCTAATAAGAAAAAGAAGAGCTAACAAAAGTCAAAGGAAGCAGAAGGAAATTGCAGATTATAATGAAAATAAAGTATAGAAAATGAGAAAGTCAAAGAAAACAAAAGTTGGTTCTTTGAAAAGATCAAAACGGACATGTCTTTAGGTAGACTCACCAAAGAAAAAAACAGAAAACTCAAATCAATGAAATTAAGAATGAATAAGGGGAAGTTACTACCAACTATACAGAAATTAAAAGGATTATAAGGAATACTATGAAGAATTATATGTCAATGAATTAGATAACCTAGATGAAACGAACACATTTCCAGAAAAACAACTATCAAAATTGACTCAAACAGAAACAGAAATATGAACAGTCCTATAACATGGAAAGAAACCTTAATGAATCAGAAATCAGAAAACTTAGCAAAAAGAAAAGCTCAGGACCAGGCTTCTTGGTAAGTTCTACAAAATATTTAAAGAAGTACTAACACCAACCATTGACATACTCTTAAAAAAACACAATAAAGATTGCCTCTCAATTCATGCTAAAAGGCCAGTATTACCCTGATAACAAAGGCAGACAAAGACATAAGGAAACTACAGACCAATACACCTTATAAATACAGATGCAAAATCCTCAACAAAATACTAGCAAACTGAATCCAGCAGCATAGAAAAAATTTTATACATCAAAACCAAGTGGAATTTATCCTAAGAAGGCAAGGGTGGTTCAACATATGAATATCAATCAAAGTAATACACCATATTAAAAAGAAAGAAAACATGATCATCTCAATGCAGACAAAAAAGCATATGGCAAAATCCAAAACTCTTCCATGATTAAATACACTAAGTTAAATAGGAGTAGGAGGGAACTTCTTCAGCCTGATAAAGGACATCTATTAAAAACTCACAGCTAACACGGGAAAGGCAGTATTTATAGAGAAGACAAGTAATGATTCTATAGCATGTTACTATGCTGATGGACAGTGACTATAGTGGGGTATGTAGGGGGGACTTTATAATAGGGGGTCTAGTAACCATAATGTTGTTCAAGTGATTGTACATTAATGATACAAAAAAAAAACAAACCCTCACAGCTAACACCATGCTTAATAACTGAAAAGATTTCTCCCTAAAATCAGGAACAAGACAAGATATTCTTCCCACTTCTTTTCAACACAGAACTGGAGATTCTAACAGGTCTTGAACAAATCACAAAAACCAGTATTTGAGAAGGATATAACTAATATAATTAATAAAGGTGAATGGCTTGATATAACTGGAATGCCATACTGTATTATGGATATTCCATCTCCTTTATAACACCCCTGGAGGACTTATTCATGCATTAAGCCACAAAGAAAATCTCTATATGTCCTTAAAACAGATGTAGAACTGAATACAATCTCTGATCATGATACATTACAATTATAAATATGTAATAATAAGCCCAACCTCATAGAAATACAAAAAAAACCCCTCCCCTAAACATATATCTAGAAAATACTACTAATAAAAGTACCACAGGTCAAAATCCTAGTTTCCATTTCAGGATCTAAAGAGTTGAAGAAGACAGCCCTCCCATCCTTATAAACACTGCCACTACCACTATCAACAAAAATATACCAACTTTTAAGTTCAGGACTTTTCTTGAAGCCATCAAAAAGCTGAGGTCAGACGTCAACCCTGGCCCAAAATCTAAGGAGACTGCTGCCTGCAGGGGGATAGGAAACATGAGTACCAGTTTACCTGGAGGAGACACAACTGGACACCACTTAGAAGGCTGGAGACTGGAGTAAGTGGGGAAGACCAAGTGTACACAGGTGAGAGTGTGAAGCCATAGGAGGCACAGAAACTGGGGGATTGTGCACCATCTTGCTGACTATTTCTCCACAAACTCTACCAGGTAAAAGTCTGAAGAGTTTTACAAAAGGGTCCATTATGGTGCAGACCTGGGAAAGAAATATAGTAGCTATTATTGGAAGAGTACAAAATTGCTTTGGAGGAATGTCAGCAAATTGGTAGAATGAGGACCTTGAGAGGTCTGTCCATTCCCTAGAAACACCAAAATACCTGGCAAAAACTGTCAAATCAACCTTATCAGAACTCTGGAAGATGGTTAAAGGTTTATGGCAACTAAGTGAAAACTTAAACAGGAGCAAGGCCACCTACACAAGAACACTGGTAAAGGCAATTACATAGGTAAATATAAAGGTCAATAACAGTGTATTTCTGGTTTGTAACATCTCTTTCTTTTCCCCTAAGATTTAAAAGACAAATGCATCAATAATAATTATAAATCTATGTTAATGGGTATAGAAAGTATAAAGATATTACCTGTGACTATAACAATATAAGGGTGGGGGCAGAAATGAACAGAAGGAGAGTTTTTATATACTATTGAAGCTAAGTTGGGATCATTTCATATTAGGTTGTTGTATGTTTAAGATGTTAATTGTAATCCCAAGGCAACTACTAAGAAAATAATTAAACAATATAAAGGAGAGGAAACCAAAATGGCACTTTATAAAAAGTAAATTAAACACAAAAGAGGGCAGTAATGAGGAATTACAAAAGGTAGAAAGATGTGACATAAATACTGGCAAAAGTAAGTCCTTTCCTATCAGTAATTACTTTAAATGTAAATAGATTAAACTCTCCAATTAAAAGGTAGAAATGCCTGAATGGATTTAAGAAAAAACATAACCAACTTACATACTGTTGACAGAAGATTCACTTTAGATCTAAAGACACAGTGTTTGAAAGTCAAAGGATGTACGAAGATATTCCATGCAAGCAGGAATCAGAAGAAAGCAGGCTATAATAACATCAGACAAAAGATTTTAAGTTATGAATTGTTACAAGAGATAATAAGGGGACTATTTATTGATAAAAAGTTGTCAACCCATGAAGAAAATATAGCATTATGAACATATACACACCTGACAATACAGCCTCAAAATATATGAAGCAAAAATGGACAGAATTGAAGGGAGAAAGACAGTTCTACATTAATATGTGGACATTTCATTATATCATTTTTAATATGGATAGAAAAACTAGACAAAAGACCAGTAAGGAAACAGAGGACTTGAACAACACTATAAACTGACTATACCTAATAGATCTATAGAGAACACTCCAGCAAGAGCAAAATATACACTCTCAGGGACACATGGAAATTCTCCAGGACAGACCATATGCATGCCAGGCCATAAAACAAGTCAGCATAAATTTGAAAGGAGAGAAATAATACAAAGAATATTTTTCTGACAAAATGAAATGAAACAAGAAATCAATAACAGTTAAGAGATTTGGAAAATACACAAATGTGTGCTAATTAAGTAGTCCTAACTATTAATGGTCAAGGAGGAAATTACAAGGGAAATTAAAAAATACTTTGAGATAAATGAAAATGAAAACAAAACATATCAAAACTTACGGGATGAAGTAAAGGCAGAATTTAGAAGGAAATTTGTAACTGCAAAAGCAGTGTTCTAGAGGGAAATTAATAGCTGTGAACATATATATTAAAAATAATAATTTCCAATCAGTAATCTAACCTTAAACTGCAAGGAATTAGAAAAAGAAGAGAAAACTAAAACAAAGGAAGCAAACTAATGAACAGCAAAGAGGGACAGATTCTTGGAAACACATAAACTACAAAAACCGACTCAAGAAGAAACATAAAATCTGAATAGACTTATAACAAAGAGATTGCAATGGTAGTAAAATTTCCCCCAAGGAAAAACCTATGACCAGATGGCTTCACTGGTGAATTCTACCAAACATTTAAAGAAGAATTAGCATCAGTCATTAACATCAATTCTCAAACTTATCCAAAAATAGAAGATGAGGGAAAATATCTTACTCATTCTGAGGCAAACATTACCTTGGGACCAAAGGCAGATAAAGATGTCACAGAAAACTAAAGATGAATATTCCTTATTATAGATGCAAAAGTCCTCTTCAAAGCTCTAGCAAACTGAATCCAGCAGCATATGAAAAGGATTATACATTATGGTCAAGTGGGATTTATCCTATGAATACAAGGTTGATCCAACACATGATTATCAATATACACTATATTAATAGAATAAAAGGGAAAAAACCCCAGATGATCACCTCAATAGATGCTGAACCACCTGGTAAAACTCAAAGCCCTTTCACAGTAAAGACAGTCATCAAAATAGGAAAAAGAGGAGATTCAACATGGCGGCGTGAGAGGTGAGACAGAGAACTCCTCCCCAAACCACAGATAAGTGTGAAAATATAGTTAATGCAACTAACCTTAAAACAGCAACAGGAAAGAAGGCTGCACCAGACTGCATACAGACCTCACGAACAGAGCAGACCTCACAAAACAGGGTAACATATGAAAGCGTTGATCTGGTGGGACCTGAGCCCTTTGCCCACCCCAGCTCACGGGCAGGAGGAAGAGAAACAGAGTGGGGGAGGGGGTGGAAGCCTGGGACTGCTGAATACCTAGCCCTGGAGATGTGCTTTGCAAGCAGAAATCTACATTGTGTGGTGCTCTGGAGGATGGGGAGCTGGGACAGGCAGAGTGCTTGAGAGACAGATTCTGGCCGTTTGTGGAGGACAAGACCCAAACCCGGTCGCTCTGATACAAGGGAAAGGCGGGCAGTCTGAGAGGCTTCCTAGCAGCGAGAGGGCTGCTGAAGGCGCGGGGTGTGCATGGAGCTTGCTGCGTGGGAGAAGGGATAGGTGGATAAGGTTGTCTGGGCATGCTTTGTCCAGCAGACTGGGAACTTTGGGAAGCTTCAGGCACTCCATCCCAATGGCTGGCTACTCAGCTCTAAGGCCCCACCTCAGTGATACGCAGCCTGCTGAGCCTTCCTCCAGGCCTGAGAGCACCAGCTTGAAAACTAGCAATCACTGCTCTGGTATCAGGCCAGCCAGAGAGAGGCCTCACCTACAACAGCTAGAGACACCAACCACAGGGGCTTACACCTGTGTACTCGAGCCACTCGCTGTGATACTGGAGACAGGCAGGGCAGACGGGAGTCATGAAACAGACATTTCCTACCCCCAGGCATCAGCTCCGCTCGCCTACGACCTCCAACCTCACTCTAGAGGCTAAGCAGTTCCAGAAACTGGAGCTTCTGGGCACTAGAGGACACCACACAGAAATATGAAACATCAAAAGAACATGGTTCAGACCAAAATCTCACAAACCGCAGAAAAGGGCCAAATGAAACTGAACTCACCAATCTTCCTGAAAGACAGTGCAAAATAAAAATCATAAACATGCTCATGGAGGTACAGAAAAATATTCAAGAACTCAGGAACGAATTTAAGATGGAGATTCAATCATTAAGAAATTCCATATCTGAAATGAAACATACAATGGAGGTACTTAAAAATAGATTAGATGTAATAGAAGAGATGATAAATGGAATACAAATCAGAGAAGAGGAATACAAAGAAGCTGAGGTACAAGAAGAAAAAGGAATCTCTAAGAATGAAAGAATATTGAGAGAACTGTGTGACAAATCCAAAAGGACCAATATTCACATAATAGGGGTACCAGAAGAAGAAGACAGAGAAAAGGGGATAAAAGTGTCACTGAGGAGGGAATTGCTGAAAACTTCCCCAATCTGGGGAAGGACATAGTCTCTCAAGCCAGAGAGATGCACAGATCTCCCAACACAAGGGACCCAAGGGAGACAACATGAAGACACATAATAATTAAAATGGCAAAGATCAACGATAAAAACAGATTTATAAAAGCAGCTAGAGAGAGAAGAAAGATCACATACAAATGAAAACCCATCAGGCTATCATCAGATTTCTCATCAGAAACCTTACAGGCCAGAAGGGAGTGGCATGATATAATTTAATGCAATGAAGCAGAAGGGCCTAGAACCAAGAATACTCTATCCGGAAAGGTTATCATTTAAATTTGAGGGAGGGATTAAACAATTTTCAGATAAGCAAAAGCTGAGAGAATTTACCTCCCACAAACCACTTCTACAGTGCATTTTGGAGGGATTCCCATAGATGAAAGTACTCCTAAGACTAAATAGATGTCATCCAAGGGACAACAAAGAGTACAGAGTATGATTCATAACATACAACGAATGGAGGAGGAAGAAAAAGGAAGAAAAAAAATCTTTAGGTTGTATTCCCAATAGCATATGAAGTAATTTAAATTAGACTGTTAGATAGTAAGGGAATTACCCTTGAACCTTTGGTAACCACAAATCTAAAGCCTGCAATGGCAATAAGTACATACCTATTGATAATCACCCTACATGTAAATGGTCTGAATGCACCAATTAAAAGATGTAGAGTCACTGAATAGATAAAAAAACAAGACCCATCTATACACTGCCTTAAAGAGACTCACTTCAAACACAAATACATACACTGAAAGTAAAGGGATGGAAAAAGATATTTCATGCAACTAATAGGGAGAAAAAAGAAGAAGTTGCAGTACTTGTAATAGGCAAAATAGACTTCAAAACAAAGAAAGTCACAAGAGACAAAGAAGGACATTACATAATGATAAAGGGGTCAGTCCAACAAGAGAATATAACTATTATAAAAATACATGCACCCAACACAGGATCACCTATATATGTGAAACAAATACTAACAGAATTAAAGGGGGAAATAGAATGCAATGCATTCATTTTAGGAGACTTCAACACACCACTCACTCCAAAGGACAGAGCAACCAGACAGAAAATAAGTAAAGAGACAGAGGCGCTGAACAATGTACTAGAACAGATAGACCTGACGGACATCTTCAGAACACTCCATCCAAAAGCAGCAGGATAACACATTCCTCTCAAGTGCTCATGGAATATTGTCAAGAAAAGATCATATACTAGGCACCAAAAAGAACCTCAGTAAGTTCAAAAAGATTGAAATTGTACCAATCAGGTTCTCAGATCACAAAGGTATGAAACTAGAAATAAATTACACAAAGAAAACCAAAAGCCCACAAACACATGGAGGCTTAATAACATGCTCCTAAATAATCAATAGACCAATGACCAAATAAAATTAGAGATCAAGCAATATAGGAGACAAATGACAACAATAATTCAACACTCCAAAATCTGTGGGACACAGTGAAGGCTGTGCTAAGAGGGAAATATATTACAATACAGGCCTACCTCAGGAAAGAAGAACAATCCCAAATGAACAGTCTAAACTCGCAAGTAATGAAACTAGAAAAGGAAGAGCATATGAGGCCCAAAGTCAGTGGAAGGAGGGACATAACAAAGATTAAAGCATAAATAAATAAAATTGAGAAGAATAAAACAATAGGAAGAATCAATGAAAGCAGGAGCTTGTTCTTTGAGAAAATAAAATAGATAACCCCCTAGCCAGACTTACCAAGAAAAAAAGGAGAGTCTACACACATAAACAGAATCAGAAATGAGAAAGGAAAAATCACTATGGACCTTATAGAAATACAAAGAATTATGAGGGAATACTATGAAAAATTATATGCTAACAAACTGGATAACCTAGAAGAAACGGACAACTTTCTAGAAAAATACAACCTTCCAAGGGTCACACAGGAAGAAACAGAAAATCTGAATAGACCAATTATCAGCAAAGAAATTGAATTGTAATAAAAAAACTACCTAAGAACAAAACGCCTGGCCAAGATGGTTTCACTGCTGAATTTTATCAAACACTTAGTGAAGACCTAATACCCAATCTCCTTGAAGTTTTCCAAAAAATAGAAGACGAGGGAATCCTTGAAAACTCATTCTACAAGGCCAACATCACTCTAATACCAAAATTAGGCAAAGACACCACCAAAAAAGAAAATTACAGACCAATATCCCTGATGAACATAGATGCAAAAATACTCAACAAAATATTAGCAAACCAAATTAAAAAATACATCAAAAAGATCAACCATCATGATCAAGTGGGATTCATCCCAGGGATGCAGGATGGTACAACATTAGAAAATCCATCAACATCATCCACCACATCAACAAAAAGAAGGACAAAAATCACACAATCATCTCCATAGATGCTGAAAAAGCATTTGACAAAATTCAACATCCATTCATGATAAAAACTCTCAAGAAAATGGGTATAGAGGGCAAGTACCTCAACATAATAAAGGCCATATATGACAAACCCACAGCCAACATTACTCTTAACAGCGAGAAACTGAAAGCCTTTCCTTTACGATCAGGAACAATACAAGGTAGCCCACTCTCCCCACTTTTATTCAACATAGTTCTAGAGGTCCTAGCCACGGCAATCAAACAACACAAAGAAATAAAAGGCATCCAGATTGGTAAGGAAGATGTCAAACTGTCCCTGTTTGCAGATGACATGATACTGTAAATAAAAACCCTAAAGAATCCTCTCCAAAACTATTAGGTCTAATATCCGAATTCAGTAAAGTTATGGGATACAAAATTAATACACAGAAATATGTCGCATTTCTATACACTAACGATGAAGGAGGAGAAAGAGAAATCAGGAAAACAATTCCATTCACGATTGCATCAAAAAGAATAAATTACCTAGGAATAATCCTAACCAAGGAAGTCAAAGAATTATACACTTAAAATTACAATACACTCATGAGAGAAATTAAAGAAGATACCAAAAAATGAAAATACATCTTGTGCTCATGGATAGGAACAATTAATATTGTCAAAATGTCCATCCTGCCTAATGCAATCTACAGATTCAATGCAATTCCTATCAGAATACCTACAACATTCTTCAATGAACTAGGGCAAATAGTTCTAAAATTCATATGGAACCACAAAAGACCCCAAATAGCCAAGGCAATCCTGAGAAGGAAGAATAAATCAGGGGGAATTATGCTCCCTGACTTCAAGATCTACTACAAAGCCACAGTAATCAAGACAATTTGGTACTGGCACAAGAACAGACCCATAGACCAATCGAACAGACTAGAGAGCCCAGATATAAACCCTAGCACATATGGTCAATTAATATACGATCAAGAAGCCATGGATATACAATGGGGAAATGACAGCCTCTTCAACAACTGGTGTTGGCAAAGCTGGACACCTACATGTAAGAGAATGATACTGGATTATTTTCTAACCCCATACACAAAAGTAAACTCAAAATGGATCAAGGACCTGAATGTAAGTCATGAAACCATAATACTCTTAGAGGACAACATAGGCAAAAATTTCCTGAATATAAGCATGAGGAACTTTTTCCTGAATGCATCTCCTCGAGCAAGGGAAACAAAAGCAAAAATGAACTCATGGGACTTCATCAAACTAAAAAGTTTCTGTACAGCAAAGGACACCATCAACAGAACAAAAAGCACCCTACAGTATGGAAGAATACATTTGTAAATGACATATCAGACTAGGGGTTAACATCCAAAATATATAAAGAACTTACATGCCTCTACACCCAAAAAGCAAATAACCCAATTAAGAAATGGGCAGAGGATATTAAGAGACAGTTCTCCAAAGAAGAAACTCAGATGGCCAACAGACACATGAAAAGATGCTCCACATCACTAATCATCAGGGAAATGCAAATTAAAACCACAATAAGATATCACCTCACACCAGTAAGGATGGCCAGCATCCAAAATAGTAAGAACAACTAATGCTGGCGAGGATGCAGAGAAGGGGAACCCTCCTACACTGCTGGTGGCAATGTAAGCTAGTTCAACCATTGTGGAAAGCAATTCAAAAAACTAAAAATAGAAATACCATCTGACCTGGGAATCCCGCTTCTTGGAATTTACCCAAAGAATACAACTTCTTAGATTCAAAAAGACATATGCACCCCTATGTTTACTGCAGCACTTTTTACAATAGCCAAGATATGGAAGCAATCTAAGTGTCCATCAGCAGATGAATGGATAAAGAAGAGGTAGTACATATACACAATGGAATACTATTCAGCCATAAGAAGGAAACAAATCCTGCCATTTGCAACAACATGGATGGAGCTGGAGGATATTATGCTCAGCAAAATAAACCAGGCAGAGAAGGACGAGTGCCAAATGATTTCCCTCGTTTGTGGAGTATAACAATGAAGCAAAACTGAAGGAACTAAATAGCAGCAGACTCAGACACTCCAAGAAGGATCTAATGGTTACCAAAGGGGAGGGGTGTGGGAGGGCTGGTAGGGAGGGTGGGAAAGGGGATTGAGGTGTATTACGTTTAGTACACATAGTGTGGGGGATAATGGGGAAAACAGTGTAGCACAGAGAAGGCAAACAGTGAATCTGTGGCATCTTACTACACTGATGGACAGTGACTGCATTGAGGTCTGGGTGGGGACTTGATAATATGGGTAAATGTAGTAACCACATTGTTTTTTCATGTGAAACCTTCATAAGAGTGTATGTCAATAACACCTTAATAAAAAAAAACGAAAATAAAGTAAAAAAACAAAACAAACAAACAAAAAATCTCTTGGACATAAATATGAGCAACTTCTTCAACAACATATCTCACTGGTCAAAGGAAAAAAAAGCAAAAATGAACAAGTGGGGCTATATCAAATTAAAAAGCTTCTGTACAGCAAAGGACACCATCAACAGAACAAGAGTCATCCTATGGTATGGGAGAATATATTCATAAATGACATATCCGATAAGGGGATGACATCCAAATTATATAAAGAGCTCATGCACCTTGACAAACAAAAAGCAAATAAGCCAATTAAAAAATGTGCTGAGGAGCTGAAAAGACACTTCTCCAAAGAAGAAATTCAGATGGCCAACAGGCACATGAAAAGATGCACCCCATCGCTAATCACCAGAAAAATGCAAATTAAAACCACAATGAGATATCACCTCACACCAGTTAGGATGGCTGCCATCCAAAAGTCAAACAACAACAAATGTTCGCGAGGATGTGAAGAAAGGGGAACCCTCCTACACTGCTGGTGGGAATGTAAATTAGTACAACCATTGTGGAAAGCAGTATGGACGTTCCTCAAAAAACTCAAAATAGAAATACCATTTGACCCAGTAATTCCACCTCTAGGAATTTACCCTAAGAATGCAGCAGCCCAGTTTGAAAAAGACTTATGCACCCCTATGTTTATTACAGCACTATTTACAATAGCCAAGAAATGGAAGCAACCTAAGTGTCCATCAGTAGATGAATGGATAAAGAAGATGTGGTACATATACACAATGGAATATTATTCAGCCATAAGAAGAAAACAAATCCTACCATTTGCAACAACATGGATGGAGCTAGAGGGTATTATGCTCCGTGAAATAAGCCAGGCCAAGAAAGACAAGTATCAAATGATTTCACTCATCTGTGGAGTATAATAACAAAGAAAAAACTGAAGGAACGAAACAGCAGCAGACTCACAGAACCCAAGAACGGACTAACAGTTATCAAGGGAAAGGGACTGGGGAAGATGGGTGGGAAGCGAGGGATAAGGGGGAAAAAGGGGCTATTACAATTAGCACACATAATGTAGCGGGGGCTGGGGGTCAGAGCGTTATACGGGGAAGGCAGTGTAATACAGAGAAGACAAGTAGTGATTCTATAGCATCTTACTATGCTGATGGATAGTGCCTGTAATGGGGTTATGTGGTGGGGACTTGATAATAGGGAGAGTACAGTAACCATAATGTTGCTCATGCAAGTGTACATTAATAATAGCAAAAAAAAAAAAAGGAAAAAAGAGAACTTGCTCAGTATGATAAAGGTCATACTAGAAAATCCACAGCTAACATTCTCAATGGTGGCAGACTGAATGCCTTCCTCCTAAGATAATGAAAAAGATAATGATGCCATTGCCACCTCTATTTGCCACTCTACTGGAAGTCCTAGCCAGACCACCTAGACAAGTAAAGTAAATAAAGGACACCCAAATTGGAAAGGAGAAAGTAAGACCATGTCTGTTCACTGATGGCATGATTTTCTATGTAGCAAACCCTAGAGTATCCACAAGAAAACTTTTAGGAGTTATCAAAGGAATTCATTGAAGTTACAGGATACAAGACCAGCATGCAAAAAAAACCAGTTGTTTCTGTAAACTAGCAATGAACAATGCCAAAGTAAAATTAAGAAAACAATTACATTTAAAACAGTATCAAAAAGAAAAAATACTGAAATTCATATGGAATCTCAAGGGACATTGAATAGCCAAAACAGTCTTGAAAAAGAAGAATAAAGTTGGAGGTCTTAGATTTCCTGATTTCAAAATTTATTACAAAGATAAAATAAACCAAAACAGTGTGGGAATGGCATAAGACAGACAATGGAAAAGAACAGAAAGACCAGAAATAAACCCTGACATATATGGTCAAATGGTTTTTGACAAAGTTGGATGACTCCCACTTCTCAGTTTTAAAACTTACTACAAAGCTACAGTAACCAAAACTGTGTGATACTGGCCTTAAGACAGATGGAACAGAATCAATATAGACTAATGGAACAGAATACAGGGACCAGAAATAAACTTCTATGGGCAACTGATTTTTGACAAGAATGTTAAGCCCATTCAGAGGCCAATGAATAGTCTCTCCAACAGCTGGTGCTGGACAATTGGATATCCATGTAGAAAAGAATGATAATTGATCCATACCTCATGCCAAATATAAAAATTAACTCAACATACATCAAAGATGCAGACAAAGAGCTAAAAGTATAAAATCTTTGAAAGAAAATAATAGGGACAAACTTTCATGAATCTGGATATGACAATGGTTTCTTAGATGACACTAAAAGCACGTGCAACAAAAGAAAAAGTAGGTATGCAGGGACTTCATCAAAAGCAAACTATGGTGCCTCAAAGGGCATTAATAAACAAGTGAAAAGACAATCCAGAGAATGGACCAAATACTTACAAATTATACATCTGATAAGGGTCTACAATCCAGAATATATAAAGAACTCTTGAAACTCAAAGGACAAAAAGATAAACAACTTGATTAAAAAGTGGGTAAAGACTTAAGTAGACACTTCTCCAAAGAAGATAAAATGGCCAATAAGCACATGAAAAGATACTTAACATCCTTAGTCATGAGGGAAAGGGAAATACAAACCACAATCAAATCAACAGTGAGTATGAGATACCACTTATACCCACAGGGATGGCAAAAAAAAGGTAAATAAAAAGTGCTAGTGAATATGGGGAAATTAGAACCCTCAGCCACTGCTGCTGGGTGGGAATGTGAAATGGTACTGCCACTGTAGGAAACAGTTTGGTGCTTCCTCCATAAGCTAACCACAGAATCATGTGACCCAGTATTTTTACTCCTATGTATATACAAAAAGACCTGTATGCAGATATTAAAATACTGGCCCATTAATGTTCATATCAGCTCTATTCACAACAGCCAAAAGTGGAAACACAAATGAATATGAATGGAGGAGTGGATGAATAAAATGTAGAACACACATGCAATGGAGTATTAGCTATGAAAAATGAAATACATACATGCCAGGACATGGACGAACCTCAAAGTGAGGTTCACATTATGCTAAAGTGGAAGAGGCTTAACACAAAGGTCATATATTGTATAATTCCATTTATATGAAATAACCAGAACAGGCAAGTTCACAGAGACAGAAAGTAGATTCATGGATATTAGGGGCTGGTGAAAAGGACGACAAGAGTGTGACTAAGGGGTAAGAGTGTTCCACTAGGGTCATGAAAAAAGTTCTTGAACTAAATAGTGATGTTACTTGTAAAACACTGTGAACGTACTCAGTGCCACTGAACTGTATACTTTAAAATGATTAAAATTGTAAACTGTAAACTTTCTTATGTGTATGTATTTTACCACACACACACAAAAACCCTCTGCGAAGGTCCTTTACCTCTATTCTCCTCTATGGAACAAAAAGCCTTAATCTGTGTGATTTCCAATTCTTCATTTGCTTAAAAAAAGTCATATTGTACTATTTATATATGTAATCAATGTCATGTAGTACGTACCAAAAACTCAATTATGAGAAATACTATTAATAGTAAATTTCCTGAATGTCTTGTACCTCCTTTCCTCTAAATTTTTTTGATCATGCAGTCCTGATAAAATATTTTGAGTAAATTGCCAAATACTTATTTATAAATTATATATTACTACTGTGCTCATACATTATAATACATACAAAACATAAATTTTAAAAGGTTGAGAAAAATGAATATAAATATACTATTTTTCTTTCTATATTCCAATGAATCATTTTGCAAGCATCCTTCTTTGGAGAGCACTTCTCTAGATATCCTAAATTTTATTCTTGGGTTAAAGTAATGGTCTGTATTTTCTGACCTCTTGAGATCTGCTTTTACTGAACTCCCTAAACTAAGGCCATTATTAGCCTTATGGGCATTGTTATGAAATCTATTGTAAGGATACTGTTCATGACTCTGTCATACTGTGGTGCTTGCTTTATGATGACAAACGAGAGAAATTCCTTTTAGTTCTTGGTACCAGAAATATCTGTAATGTTTTTGAAAATTTAGTTTGTTTTTGTATTATGGACTCATGCAGTTTGATCACAAAATCCTAGCAATGCGAACTGCTAGAAACATAAAGGGACATTTGTGGCTCACTTTTAGCAATCATGTCCACGGGGTATATTTGCCTCCTTCCTGGCTTCAATTTGTCTTCCTGTCATTCACAATTCTTAATTTATTTATTTTTAAAAATCATGTAGCTCTCCCCTTCCTGGCTTTAATTTTCTGTCATTCCAATTCTTCATTTACTTAAAAAATCATGTTATTTATGTATGTATTTGTGTGTATGGGTTACCTTAACCTTTCTTGAAAGAAAGAGAGGAATGAAAAACAAAAACAAACCAAAAAACCAGGCAATCCTGTTCAGAATGGAGGCCATTCTAAACTTGGAGCACCTCTGTGCCAGGGGATTACATTGCAGACTCAAGCATTTAGGAGCAAAGCCCTTCATCCAAAGGGTAATTCGTGAATGAGTGTTGACGAAAAGAATGACAACTGACAACAGCATTGTACTACACTTTCTCCCTCTTTGCCAGTTGGTAAGAAATGTTATAGTGAAGAAAGGGCAACTGGATTTTTTTTCACCTGCGTGCAAAGCTTAACTAAGAAGTCCATGAAAAAGGCAGTCACATTGCCAGATGGAATTTGTAGCCATGTACCTGGATGTGTTTCCTTTTGGTGTGCTCAGAAGTCATTTGGGGGTGACACGTATAAAAGGCTTTCTTGTTCTTGCTCCGCTTCTCAAGGTATTGCCTCTGATGGTTGGTGACACTGCTGTATAATCTAATCTGCCTAGGTGACAGACAAACTCTTTCATGGCCAAAAGCTTGGATCAATCGGGCAGTGTCAATGGTGGAAAGAGAACTACTCCTGTCATTCAAAGTCACTTCTTTATCTGTTTGGGTCAATATATCTGATTCCACAGGAGAAGTGGTGGTGGAAATGATGTTGGTGGCAGTATCTGTGAGCAGCTCACTCTCCTCTGATCGTCTAGAATCTGAAGAAGCGTTTATATAATGAAAACCTGGCTGTTTTCTCAGAATGTATTTATCAAATTTAATCTGTTCAATTTTAATCTGATGGGACTTCCCAGACTGATGAGCAGAAAATGCCTTCCTTTTTTTAAGATCTCCTGTGTTTCTACGGTATTTCTCCAGGCTTTTATACCATTTCTTTTTCTGAAGCTTCTTTTTTTGCTGTTGCAGCCTAGCACCCCCGTCTTTCACACCGCGTTCCCCTCTGCTATCACCCTGCGTACTTCCAGAGGGCAGGAGTGAATGTGTGATGGGATTCTGGTGAAGTTTGGCCAAACGATCAAGTCGCTCCACCAAGGACAGTTCTTTCCTG
>JAQQAC010020896.1:63850942-63873996 GCA_029783875.1 Phataginus tricuspis
GGAATGCATACCTCTCTTCAGATAAGTGATTTTGCTTTCTCTGCGTAAATTACCAGAAGTGGAATTGCTGGGTCATATGTTGTTACTATTTTTTGCTTTTAGAGAAACGTCCATATTGCTTTCCATAGTGGCTGCACCAATTTGCAGTCCCACTAGAAGGGTATGAGGGCTCCCTTTTCTCCACGTCCTCACCAACATTTGTTATTTCCTGTCTTGATATTAGCCACTCTGCTGTGAGATGCTATCTCATTGTGGTTTTGATTTGCATTCCCTGATGATTAGAGATGCTAAACATCTTTTCATGTGTCTTTCATAGCCATCTGTATGTCTTTTGGGAAATAAGTCCTCTGTTTCTATTTTAATTGGGTTATTTATTTTCTTGATGTTGAGTTGTATGAGTTCTTTATATATATTTGGATATACCCTTATCAGATATATCATTTGCAAATGTCTTCTGTCGCACAGTAGATTGCCTCTTCGTTTTGTTGATGGTTTCCTTTGCTGTGTAGAAGCGTTTGAGTTTGATGTAGTCCCACTTGTTTATTTTTGCTTTTGTTTCTCTTGTCTGGGGAGACATAGCTAGAAAAAAATTACTAATGCTGATGTTCAAGACTGTACTGCCTGTGTTTTCTTCTAGGAGTTGTATGGTTTCAGGTATTTTATTTAGATCTTTAGTCCATTTTGAGTTTATTTTTTGTATGTGGTCAGACGGTGATCCAGTTTCATTCTTTTGCATGCAGCTGTCCAGTTTTGCCCAGACCATTATTGGAGAGATTAATTAGATTTTTCCCCATTGTATATTCTTGCCTCCTTTGTCAAGTATTAATTGACCGTATAGACATGGGATTATTTCTGGGCTCTCTGTTCTGTTCCATTGGCCTGTGTATCTGTTCTTGTGTCAGTACCATACTGTTTTGATTACTGTAGCTTTGTAGCATAGCTTGAAATCAGGGAGCCTGATACCCCCAGCTTTGTTCTTTATCAAGATTGCTTGGCTATTAAGGGATTTTTGTGGTTCCATACAAATTTTAGGATTATTCTTGTTCTGGGGAAAATGCCATTGGCATTTTGATAAAGATTGTATTGCATCTGTAGATTGCTTTGGGCAGTATGGTCATTTTAACAATATTAATTCTTCCTATCCATGAGCATGGAATATTTTATTTGTGCCTTCTTCAGTTTTTTTCATCAGTGTTTTATAGTTTCCAGAATACTTTCACGAAGCTCTTTGGTTAAGTTTATCTCTAGATTTTTTATTCTTTTTAATGCAGTTGTAAATGGGATTGATGTCTTAATTTCTCTTTCTGTTAGTTCATTATATATAGAAATGCAGTCGATTTCTGTAAATTGATTTTGTATCCTGACACTTCACTGAATTCATTTATTTATTCTAGAAGTTTTCTGATAGAGTCTTTAGGGTTTTCTATGTACCGTATATGTCATCTTCAAACAATGACAGCTGTACTTCTTTCTTAGCAATTTAGATGCCTTTTATTTCTTTTTTCCCTGATTTGCAATGGTAGGACTTCCAGTACCATGTTGAATAAAAGTGGTGAGGGTGGACATCCTTGTCTTGTTCCTGATCTTAGAGGAAAAGCTTTCAGCTTTTCACCAGTACGTATGATGTTAGCTGTGAGTTTGTCACATATGGCTTTTATTATGTTGAGGTATGTTCCCTCTATACCCACTTTGTAGAGAGTTTTTATCATGAGTGGATGCTGTATTTTGTCAAGTGCTTCTCCTGTATCTATTGAGATGACCAAATGGTTTTTATCCTGCCTTTATTAATGTGGTGTAATACATTGATTTGTTTCTTCTAGGTTTTTCAATTTGTTGGCATGTAATTTTTCATAGTAATCTCTTATAATTGTATTTCTGTGGTGTCAGTTGTCACTTTTCTTTTCATTTCCAAGGATTGAATCATCTTTGCATCCCTGCAACAAATCCTATTTGGTCATGGTGATTGGTTGTTATAATGTATTTAAAAATTCAGTTAAGTAATATTTTGTTGAGGATTTTTGTATGTGTGTTCATCATTGAGGGATATTGGTCCTGTAATTTTCTTTTTATATGTCTGTCTGGTTTTAGTATCAAGGTGATGCTGGCCTTGTAGGATGAATCTGGAAGCTTCTCTTCCTCTTTTGTTTTTGGGAATGGTTTGAGAGGGATAGGTATTAACTGTGCTTTAAATGTTTGGTAGAATTGTTATCTGAAGCCATCTGGTCTTTGGAGTATTTTGATTACTGCTTAAATTCATTACTAGTCCCCAGATTTTCAATTTCTTCCTGGTTCAGTCTTGGGAGATTGCATGTATCTAAGAATTTATCTATTGCTTGTAGGTCTTCCAATTTGTTGGCATATAATTTTTCATAGTAGTTCCTTTGAATTGTATTTGTGTGGTGTCCATTGTAATGTCTCTTTGATTTCCAGTTTTATTTATTTGGATCCTCTGTTTTTTTCTTGATGAATCTAGCTAGCAGTTTTATCAATTTTGTTTATCTTTTCAAAGAACCACCTCTTGGTTTCACTGACCCTTTGAATTGGTTTTTTAATTTCTGTTTCAGTTATTTCTGCTTTAATCTCTATTATTTCCTTCTATTAATTTTGGGCTTTGTTTATTCTTTTTTCTAGTTCTTTTGGGTGTAGAGTTAGATTGTTTATTTGAGTTTTTTCTTATTTCTTGAGGTAGGCCTGTATTGCTGTAAACTTGCCTCTTAAAACTGCTTTTGCTGCTCCCCAAAGATTTTTAACCATATTGTTTGTATTTTCATTATTATACAAATAGTTTTTGATTTCCTCTTTGATTTGTTCTTTGGCCCACTGGTTGTACAATAACAGGCTGTATAACCTCTATGTTTGTGTTTTTTCCAGTTTTATTCTTGTAATTAATTTCCAGTTTCATATCATTGTGGTTAGTTCATATCATGTTTGGTATGATTTCTATCTTCTTAAATTTATTGAGACTTGTTTTGTGGCCTAACCTGATCTATCCTGGAGAATATTCTGTGTGCACTTGAAAAGAATGAGTGTTCTGCTGTTTTTGGATGTAACAGTCTATACTGTTAAGTCCATTTGGTCTAATGTGTCATTCAAAGCCACTGTTCCCTTATTGATTTTGTGTCTGGATGAACTACCCATTGATGTAAGTGGTGTATTAAAGTCCCCTGCTATAATTGACTGCTGTCAATTTCTCCTTTTATGTCTGTTAGTATTTGCTCTATGTATTTAGGTGCTCCTCTGCTGGGTGTGTAAATATTTACAGTTGTTTTATCTTCATGCTGGCTTGAGCCCTTAATCATTATATAATATTCTTCTTTGTCTCTCGTTATAGTCTTTGTTTTGAGGTCTGTTTTGTCTGAAATAAGTACTGCTGCTTTGGCTTTTTTTTTTCATTTCTGTTGGCATGAAATGTCTTTTTCCATCCCTCTAGTTTCAGTCTATGTGTCTTTAGGTGTGAAGTGAGTCCCTTGTAGCCTAGATGGGTCTTGTTTTTTATCCATTCAGTCAAGTCTGTCTTTTGATCGTAGTTTTTAGTCCATTTGCATTTAAGGTAATTAAGGATATAGGTGTGTACTTAATTGCCATTTTGTTAAATATTTTCTGGTTGTTTTTATTGTTCTTCTGTGGTCCTTTCTTCTCTTGCTCTCTTCTCTTGTGTATGATGACTTTCTTTAGTGTTGTGCTTGGATTTCTTTATTTTTTGTGTATCTGTTACAGGTTTTCGGTTTGTGGTTACCTTATGGTTTATATATGAAGTTTTACACATATAACAGTCTATGTTAAGTTCATGATCACTTAAGTTTGAATACATTCTCACAGCACATTTTTAACTCCCCCTCCTCCATGTATTATGTCTATGATGTCTTCTTTAACCCCTTTCATTTACTGAATTCCAATTCCTTAACTAATTTTTAAAAGTAACTGATTTTACTATTTTTGTCTTTCAACCTTCCTACTAGTTTTTATGTGATTATAGTCTTTGCTTTGTTTGTTCTTACCAGTGAAGTTTTTCTTTTCATAATATTCTTGCTTCTAGTTATGGCCTATTCTTTTCTTTTTAAATAAGTTCCTCTAACATTTCTTGTTAAGCTGGTTTAGTGATGGTGAATGCCTTTTACTTGTGTTTATCTGGGAAGTTCTTTATCTTTCCTTCAATTCTGAATGAAAACCTTGCCAGGTAGCATATTCTTGGTTGTAAGTTTTTCTCTTGAACACTTTGAATACATCATGCTGTTCTTTCCTGGCCTGTAGAGTTTCTGCTGAAAAAAAATGAGCTGATAGACTTACGGAGATTTTCTTACGCATAATTCATTGTTTTTCTCTCACTGCTTTTATGATGGTCTTTGGTCTGACATTCTTATTACTATCTGTCTTGGTGCAGAGCTCCTTGGACTCTTTATCCTGTAGATTGCTGTACTTTGTTTCATTTAGTTCTTTTCTGAAGTTTTCTTGTATTCTTTTGTTTGGAGCATATTCCTCTGTCTCCTCATTTTGTGTAACTTTCTGTGTTTGTTTCTATAGGTTAGGCAGAAGTGTTACCTCTCCTAGTCTTGCATTCATGACCTGCTGTAGAAAATGTCCCCTGGCTTGACTGCATATGTGTGGAGGTTTTGGCTGGCTAGCTGGAGGTTAGGTGGGTCAGTGGGGAGAACATGGGCATGGTCTGGGGGCTCCTAGGTGGGCCTTGGGCTGGGGCCTCACTGGTGGTGGGACTGGGAATGGAAGCGTCATGAGAAGAGTGAATCCACATAGGTGTCATGTGTGCAGAATTGCTGAATCTTTGGCAGGTCTGTTTGGGTGCTGGCAGGGTCCGGATGATATCTTGGTTAAGTCTGGAACTGGTGTGCATGTCCTGTCTCTGCTCCCATCTACACTTTCAAGATTAAGTAAGGGAGGGGGGGATATGTAAACAATGGCATTCTCCCTGCTCCCATAGGCACTAGCAATGTACTGGGAGAACGTAAACAGTGGGGCTCATCCCACTCCATCCATGCTAGCCATGTGCAGGCAGAATGTAAAAAATAGTGCTCATATTCTAGGATATACATACACCCATAGAAATGAACAAAGACATCCAGACCCATTACCAAAAGACACCACCTGTGAGGCCCATGACATTATGTATTTTAAAATAAACTTTTTGATTTTTGAATTAATAAAAAAAAAATAGTGCTCACCTGCTCCCCTCCACCCTAGGGGAAGATGACCAGTTGTGCACACCAGCATTGCTGGTCCCAGAGAGAATTCTAGTAGTTCCCCCATCATTTGGTAGATGCTTTAGTTCTGAAAATCAATTTCTTTCTCTTACAGTGAGATCACTCTTTAAACTGCAAACTCTGGCCTTCTCTCCTTGCCCCAAGGCAAGCAAAATCTGCTCAGGTCTCTCAGTGATATCCCTTCCTCCTCGAGGGTCTCACTGAGCATTGGGCATGGGGCTCCCTCTGTTACCATGTGTCTGTCTCTCCTGCCATTTTTTAATGTGGTCTTTTTATCCCTTGTGTAGGTGGTGGTAACTCAGCCCTCAGTTCTTCCTCAGGATGAATTGCTTGGTGTGTAGGTGTACTTTCAGTGTGTATGTGGGAAAAGGTTGGTTCAGGTTTGCCCTTTGCCACCATGTTGGACCTGCTTCTCACAGAACTATCTAATGAATCAATGAAATATTTCTTACCCTTCCTTTAGCCATTTCTCCAGCTTTGTGAATCTTGGACAAGGTAAATGTGTTCTACCACTAATTTTCCCATCTGGAGAAAAGGATCTGGCTGTACCTTTAGGAAAAAGATGCTTGCTTCTAATAATGTGGATTTATTCTTCTAATAATATGTATATAAACATATTTCTGATTGACCTGTTTTTTTCTTTAATACCAGTAACAGTACCTTTCACATAGTAGATACTTGACATGTATTTTAAAATATTTTTTGTTGACTTCCTGTCTGGATACTGTGTTAATTTCCCTCTCTCAGGTTCCAAGGATGCTGCTACTAAAGAGCATTCTGCTCAGTTACAAGACACAAAGATTAAAAGTCTGCCAGACACCAAAGCCATTAAACAGAAAGAGAGCCATAGTAAGAAGGCAATTCCTAAGGAAGCCTGATCAGAAGACAAAGAATCCTTGCAGACAGATATTGCAGGTAATGGGATTATTGATGGGGGAGAGGGAGAAGCCTATAGCTATGTGTTTCTATTTCATTCTGATGAAAATATAACCTCACAATTTAAATAGAGATCCATGTTTTCTTTTTCTTGCTTTCTCATGCAAATCACTTCAGTGCTACTTTGTGTGGATGTGTATATTGGTTTGTAAAATGATTGTTACTTCTGGGAAAAGATGTTGGCAACTTAGAAATAGGAATACAAATAAATACCAAAGGCTGATAGTAGTAGAAGTGAAGTATCATGTCTTAGTACTTAAAACCTAAAGGCATTCCAGAAGACTGTGATAAAGATGGAGACTAATACAAACTTGTTACAACTTGCAGTAAAAAGAACTAAGATCTAATCCGTTTATGTTTACCCCCCTTTTTCTAACAAATGAAGAGTATAGGACACAGCCAGTACTTCCTAGTTATAAACTTTAACTCTTAGAAAATGATAGAACAATACCCAGTTAAGGAAGGAAATGAGTCAAGGAGCTCATCTGTCCATACTATAATTTGAAAATAGTCCAGGTGCAGTGGCTCACATCAAGAATACATAAGATAAATGATGTTTCACAAGAGTGCCAAGACTACACAATGGTGAAAGAACAGTGTCTTCAAAAAATAGTATTGGAAAACTGGATATCCACATGTCAAAGAGTGAAGTTGGACCCTTAACATTTACCATATACGAAAATTAACTCAAAATGGATCAGATATCCAAACATAAGAGCTAAAATTATAAAACTCTTAGATGAAATGATCAGGAAAAGCTTCTTGACATTGAATTTGGAAGTTGCTTTCTTGGATATGACATCAAAAGCAAAAATAAATTGTACTACATCAAAATTAAAAAGTGTGCATCAAAAGACACAACAGTGAAAATGCAATCTATGGAATGGGAGAATATATTTGGAAGTCATAAGTGGTTAATATTCAAATTATATATAGAACTTCTGTAACTCAACAACAACAAAGAAACCCAATTTAAAAATAGGCAAAGAACTTGAATAGACAGTTCTCCAAGGAAGATAGATGAATGACCAACAAGCATATGAAAAGATGCTCAATATCACTAATCATCAGAGAAATGCATATCAAAACCACAATGAGCTACCACTACACAACCAACCATTAGGATGGCCACTATCAAAAAAAAAGAAAAAGAACAGTTGTTGTCAAGGATGCAGAGAAATTGGAACCCTTGACCCTTGTGCATTGGTGGGAGTATAAATGATGTAACCATTATAGAAAATAGTATGGAGTTTCCTCAAGAAATTAAAAAGAGAATTACTTCATAATCCAACAATCCTATTTATATGTATAAATCAAAAAGAACTCAAAGCAGGGTCTCAGAGATACCTGCACACCCATGTTCAGTGCAGCATTATCCACAATAATCAAGATATGGAAAGAACCCCAGTGTCCACCATCAGATGAATGGCCAAATAAAAGGTGATATATACATACACAAGAATATTATGCAGCCTTTAAAGTGTAGGAAATCCTGTCACATGCTACAGTAATATCTGAACCTTGAGGGCATTTGGGCTAAATGAAATATGCCAGTCACTAAAGGACAAATACTGTATGTTCCACTTATGTTAAGTATTTTAAGTAGTCAAAATCATAGAAACATAATGTAGGAAAGTGGTTGCTAAGGGCTGGGGAGAATTCATGTTTAGTTTTGTGGAGTTCCTGCATTGGAAGATGATATTCTAGAGATCAGTTTTACAACAGTGAATATATACTTAATGCTACTAAAATGTATATTTAAATGGTAAAGATGGTAAACTTAATGTTACATTTTTCACCACATTAAAAAAGAAATGTGTAAGATGAAAAAACAGAACATTGCAACTCTGCAATGGGTAGTAAAGGAGAGATTGGAAAAGAAAGATGGAAATATAATCTGCAAAAGCATACTGTGGAAGACAGAAGAAAATTTTTCCTAAGTGTTTTGTGCTCTGAATAATTAAAATACTTGAAATATATTAAATAAAAGTTGAGATAATAAGATGTAAAGAGAGATTTAGGGGATCAGAGAACAAATTGAAGGGGAAAACGTATAACAAGAAAAAAAGATAAATGCAATTAGAATAAATAATTTGAAGACTGACAGTGACAATCCAACAGTCATGTCTGTGGTATCTCTAAAATAGATAATAGAAAGATATGATGTATAAGGAAAAGTGAACCTGCAATTAAAAAGGACATAACCTAGTCCCAGGAAAAATTTGTTTGTAGTAGTCAACGCCAGTCATGTGTTTTAAAGAAAAGGAACAAATTGTACAGGCAATGATGAAGAAAAAGAAAAAAGAAAAAAACAGCAAAGGGACAGGCAGGGAAAGGGAGGTTAAAGGAGGTGTACATGAGCTAATTTCATCTCTAAAGTTGATAAATCAGGAAATACATGTGCACATGTAACATTGTAAAAGTTACCCCTAAAACAGTTAAAATCAAACTATTAACCATTCAAAATATTTAGAAAAATGATAGGAGTAGTACAGGGATAAATGGAAGAAAAATATAACAAAGTAAATTTGTAAGAAAAGAAAAAATACCATAAAATAAAGAATGGAGAACATAGAAGACTATATAAATAAACATGTATGGGATAAATTCACCAATTAAAAAAACTTCTCAGATTAGGTTAAATGCAGTACCATGCTGTATAGCAGACACATTGAAAATAAAATGACTCAAGAAGGTTGAAAGTAACTATAGAGACATATCAACAAGAAATTTGGAGACATTATGTTAATAGAGACAACACCAGAAGTGTTGCAGGAATTAAGGAAGAAATTTTTATACAGGTTTGCAAGCCCAATGAGGCTGTAACATATAAATCAACATGAATTAGTATAAAATTACATAAAATGAAAACTGGGAGCACCATCAGTAAGGAAGTTTATGCTGCTATATAAAAGAATAAAGATACAAAATTATATAAAAACTCTTATGATAGTGTTAGGTAAAAGGTGCTTGCATGGGGCAGGGGAGTGGAATTTGCTTGCATTGGAGAAAAATGCAACACAGACCATAACCTAACAAAACCTTCAAGGAGAAATGGGCAATACAGAATAGTTGTAGGGAACTTAAACACACATATTTGTTCATGACATCATAGAAATGATTTTTTTTTAAGTTTAAAAAAGCATCGGGAATAGTGCAAATAATGAGGCTGATCTAATAGATACGTATAAATGTTTGATATTTTTAAATGACTTAAAAAAAACCTTTCCAAGTGCCTACAGAACACTGTTTCAAGCTGCATTGATATATAATGCACATACTATAAAATTCACCCATTTAAAGTGTACAATTTAGTGTTTTTTACCCTATTCAACTATGTACAACATTCAACACAATCTCGCCCTCACCCTCATATTAAACCCAGACCCTAACTCTTAACAGTATCCCTATCCTCCCCGCACACCTTACCGAAAACCTAACCCTAAACCTAGCCCTGTCTCCTGAACTTAACCCCTCACCGTCACCATCAATGTCACCCACACCTCACCGTAACCCTAAACCTCAATCTTGCCCTCACCCTCACATTAAACCTGGACCCTATCTCTAACCATAACCCTATCCTCCCCGTACAGCTATCTTAAGTCACTGAGTGTGATTTTAGCTGTGGATTTTTCATAGATGCCCTTTATCAGATTGAGGAACTTCCCCTCTATTACTAGTTTAAGTGTTTTTATCAAGAAACAGGCTTGGTTTTGTCAAGTACTTTTTGTCTTTTGAGATGATCAACTGAGTTGGTTTTAGAATTATCATCACTTTGAAAAGGAACCCTATGTCCTTAGCTATCACTTCTCTATCCTCTCATCACCCCTTCTCAGCCCTAAGTCAACCACTGATTTTATCTCTGTAGATTTCCTTATTCTGGACCATAATACAAATAGAATCATATAGTATGTGGACTTTTATGACTGGCTTCTTTTACCTTCTTTTTAACCATCATGATGTTTTCAGTTTCATCCAAGTTATAACATGTATCAATAATTTATTCCTTTTAATGGCTGAATAATATTCAATGATATGTATATACCACACTTTGTTTACCCATTTGTCCATTGATGGACATTTTGGTTCTTTCCACTTTTTGGTTATTATGAATAATGTGTCTGTAAATATTCATATGCAAATTTTTATATGGGCATTTGTTTTCATTTCTCTTGTGGAATTTTATCTAGCTTTTGATTGTAGCCATCTTAGTGAGTATGAACTAGTATCTCATTTTGCTTTAACTTGCAATTCCCTCATAACTAATGATGTTGAATATCTTTTCATGTGCTTATTGGCCAATTGTGTGTGTTTTCCTTGGAGAAATGTCTATTGAGAACCTAGCCTGCTTTTTATTTGGGCTATTTCTCTTTTTATTGAATTGTAAGAGTTCTTTATATATTCTAGATACATAATTGTTATCAGAATTTTGATTTGCAAGTATGTTCTCCCATTCTGTGGGTTGTCTTTTAGCTCTCTTGATGGTGTCCTCTAAAGCACAAAAGTTTTTAACTTTGATAAAGTCTAACAATTATTTTTAAAGTTTTGTTGCTCATGCTCTTAGTGTTATATTTAATAATCCTTTCCCAAATCCAAGATCATGAAGATTACCACAATGTTTTCTTCTAAGAGTTTTATAGTTTTAGCTTTACATTTAGGTCTTTGACCCATTTGGAATTAATTTTTATATATGATGTGATGTAAAGGTCTAACTTCATTCTTTTCCATATGGATATCCAGTTGTCCTAACACCATTTGTTAAAAAGACTCTTCTTTCTTAATTGAATAGGTTTGGCAGCCTTGTCAGTAATGAGTTGACCATTGATATATGGGGTTAATTTCTAGACTCTTAATTCTGTTCCATTGTCCTGTATGTCTATACTGTGTCAAGCCCACACTGTTTCAATTATGTTGCTTTGCATTAAGTTTTGAACTGGAGAAGTCTGAGTCTTCTAACTTTGTCTTATTTTTTAGGATTGTGTTTGCTATTCTGGGTCCCTTACAATTCTAAGATACGTTTCAGAATTTTAGCAATTTCTACAAAGAAATCAGCTAGATTCTTATGGAATTGTTTTCAAGCTCTGATCAGTTTGGGAATTATTGCCTTCTTAATAATCTTAAGTCTTGCAGTTCATGAACATGGGATGTTTTTCATTTATTTAGAGCTTCTTTAATTTCTTCCCACATTTTGTAGTTTTCAGAGTAGTTTTGCACTTTTGTTAAATTTATTCCTAAATATTATTATATTTTTGATGCTGTTGTGAATAGAATGGTTTTCTTAATTTTGTTTTCAGTTTATTAATTGCAAGTGTTTAATACAATTAATTTTTTTATTTACCTTTTTTTCCTGTAACCATGCTGAACTCATTTATTATTTCTAATAGATTTTTAATATATTACTTAGGATTTTCTAGAAACAAGCTGTTGTCATCTGCAAATACAGTTTTTACTTCTTCCTTTGCAAACTGCATGCCTTCTCTCCCCCACCCCCAACTAATTGCCCTGGCTAGTACCTCCTGTACAATGTTGAATAGAATTGGCAAGAGCAGACATCCTTGTATGTTCCTGACTAAGACATCCTGTCTTAAGTCATTGAGTGTGATTTTAGCTGTGGATTTTTCATAGATGCCCTTTATCAGATTGAGGAATTTCCCCTCTATTCCTAGTTTAAGTGTTTTTATCAAGAAACAGGCTTGGTTTTGTCAAGTACTTTTTGTCTTTTGAGATGATCAACTGAGTTTTGTATTTTATTCTATTGATTGATTTTTGGATGTTGAACCAACCTTGCATTCATGGAATAAATCCTACTTGTTCATGATATATAACTCTTTATATGTTGCTGGGTTCTGTTTGCTAGTATTTTGTTGAGGACTTTTGTATCCACACTCATAAGAGATATTGGCCTGTAATGTTCTTGTGATGTCTTTGTTGGGTTTATTATTAGAGTAACACCAGTCTCATAAAATGAATTGGAAAGTGTTCCCTTCTCTTTATTTTTTGGAAGAGGCTGTGAAAAATTAGTGTTACTTCTTTAAATGGTGGAATTCAGGGGCTTAGACTTTTCTTTGAAGGTGATTTTTTTTTATTACTAATTCACACACTTCAGTTGCTTTAGATCTATTCAGACTATTACTTTTTTAGTCAATTTCAGTGGTTTGTGGCTTCCTAGGAAGGAAATTTGTCCATTTCACCTCAATTATCTAATTTGTTGGCATACATAGTAAAGTGTATTCCTTTATAATGCTTTTTATTTTTATAAATAAGTAAAATATATTTATTTTATAGTAGCAATATTCCCTCTTTCATTTTTCATATGAATCTTCTCATTTTTTCTTGGTCAAGCCACCTAAAGAGTTTGTCAGTTTTGTTGATCTTTTCAGAGAACCAGTTTTTAGTTTCAGTTATTTTTCTCTTTTTAAAATTCCTTGTTTCAGTAATCTCCACTCTAATCTTTATCATTTTCTTCCATCTGCTTTCTTTAGTTTTAGTTTGCTCTTTTTCCAATGTCTTAAGGTAAAAGTTTAGGTTTTTTTACTTGAGATCTTTTCTTGATACAGGCATTTACAACTATAAATTTTCATCTAAGCTTTAACTATATCCCATTAGTTAGTTGTCATTCATTACAAAGCATTTTTTCTGGTCTCTCTTTTTTGATTTCTTCTTTAACCCATAGGTTATTTAGGAATGTTTTGTCTAACTTCACATTTTGAGTTTCCCAAATTTTATTTTTACTGATTTGTAATTTCATTGTATTGTGGTTGGAGAACATTGTATTATTTCTGTCCTGTTAAGTTCATTGAGGCTTGTCATATAGCCTAGCATATCTCTGTCTGGCAAATACTCAATATGCACTTTAGAAGAGTGCATATTCACTTTAGAATAGTTGCCTCATGGATGACCCTTGTATCATTATAAAATAGCTCTGTTCATCTGTAGTAACATTTGTTATTTTAGATTTTTTTTCTGATGTTATTATAGCCACTCCAGCTTTCTTATTGTTGCTATTTGCATGTTTTTCATTCTTATATTTTAAGTTTATTTGTATCTTTGTATCTAAAGTTCATCTCTTACAGAGAGCATATAATTGGATCATGGGGGTTTTTTTTGGCAAAACTAGTCTGACAATCTCATCTTTTTTATTAAATTGTTTAATCTGCTCATTTTTAATGTTCAGTACTACTGATATAGTTGGACTCACACCTGCCATTTTATTTTTTGTTTTCCATATATCTATTCTTGGTAGTATGGTGAATTAGATGTCCTGATAACCTCTCTTAAGGAAAATAAAGAAAGCTGGATTAAAAATATCAAAGCTATCTTTAACTTCATCACAGAGTTGACAATGACAATAAAGCATCTGTAGCTTCCCAGAATGGAGTGAAAGCAGGAACCTGACAAATAATCAAGCACTAAAGCTAGTTATCCTAAAGGTTTCAGATGAGGTCTATAGAGCTAGGCTTTATACTTAGTGTCTACATGAAATTGTGGACAAAATATAAAACTTAGGACCCACCCACAGTGAAAATTGTAATGGCTATTCCTGCTTAAAGCTGGGCCTCCAATAGGCCACAGTCTAAATAAAAGATTAAAAACAAAATAAATACATCCATGAAGAAGAGTAAAACAAGGAAACTTGCATGTCTAAACCTTGTTAATGAGTTTGGGGAGAGAAAGCAGTGTCAAATTTATCCTGAAAATTTGTAAATGCAAACCAGCTCTCACACAGGATTACAGTAATGAATTCTGCACTTGTACGATTTATTAGTGCAGTAAACTACATGTGTATTCTGAAAATCCTCCAGCCCAGAATTTTATTTAAAATGATCCTAGCTTGGTAGTGCCAACTCATATGCCATACTGAAGCAAATGCATATCTCTCTGAAGAAATTTCAGTCCAGACCTCAAAATATTCCCCCAAATGCCAAGCTCATAGTCAAGGCACCATGAGTGAAAAAGCATTAAAAAAAAGCAAAAGACATAAATGAGATGCACGAAAACAAATTCCCAGGGCTCCTTGGTAATTCCAATTCTAGGATTAGAGCAGGAAATAGAGGAGATGATTCTGGAGTATCTTGTAGTACTAGCAGGTAAAGAAAAAAAAACTCACCATGAGGGGGAGTATGTCAAAGAGATACAAGAGCCACGTAAAAGTTGTAATTTGAACAATATAGTAGTATTGAATTATAACCAAATATCCATATCCATACTGATGTAATGATTGAATAAATAAATACATGGGAGCAAACAGACAACTCTTCTGTGCAGAATTCCAATTAATGTGTGTAGATACTCTGTCCTTAAGGAGGTATGGAGCATGATTTCCCACTCCCTAAGAACATATCTTACACAGTGACTTCCATCTAAAGAATAGAGTATAGAAAGGGAAAAAAGAATAACTTTACAGTGAAGAACTCAGACAAACACTACCTCAGCCAGCTAGTCAAGTTCAACATCAATAGTTAAGTCATGCTGATGCTATTTCCCCTTATGTGGTGAGAATGGCACTTTCAAGTCCTTCCTTCCCAAAACCATAACCCCAATCTAACCATAAGAGAAACATCACACAAACCCAAATGACTGACATTCTACAAAATACCTGACCAGTATTTCTCAAAACTGTCAGGGCCATGAATAACAAAGAAGTTCTGAGGAACTGTCACAGATCAGAATAACCTAAGGAGACATGATTACTAAATGTAATATGTCCTAGATTGAATCCCAGAACAGAAAAAGGACATCAGGTATAAACTAAGGAAATCTGATAAAAGTATGAATTTCAGTTAATAATAATGTCTCTTTTTGGTTCATTAAATGTAATGTGCCATGTTAATGTAAAGTGCTAATAGGGGAAACTGGCTATGGAGAATAAACTATCTGTACTATCTTCACAATTTCTCTCTAAATCTTAAACTTTTAAAATAAAAAGGTTATTTTAGAAAATTCATATATCCATGCTGATATTAAAACAGATAAGATAGTTTAGATAGATCGATAGCTTTGTCAATTAGATGAGGAAAGAGATACTCTTCTTTATAGAATATAATATGACATCAACTAAATGAAGAATGAAAAATAGTTGGAAAAATCTCCACATTACAACCATCATAGTAATAATAGATTTAAGCAAGACTCATCAGTGGATGATAAGATTACTGAGTGAAAATTTATTAGGGAGTAAGGTATTTATACCTTCCCACATTACCCATTAATTACAAAGTGGAGAAAAGCTTACCTTTACCATAGAGAACTCTACACAGCCTCTTAGCCAAGTAATCTGGGTTAACATCATCAGTAATGGGACAAGTTGAAGTAAACTATTCCAGATGTGATGCACTTAGAAGGACACATTACTCATGTAGAGTTTTTGTCAAAATTCATAACTTGATCTAATCACAATGAAACTCAGACTCAAACTGAAGGACATTCTGCAAATAATTAGCCTGCTGTTTTAAAAAATGTTAGTGTCATGGAGGACAAAAGCTGAGAAACTATTCTAGATAAAGGATAGTCACTAAGTGGGTTTGACAAAGAATTAACACACTTTGGAGAGGAAAAAAAAAGATGGTGGCATGAGAAGTGAGGCGGAAACATCCTCCCAAAATCACAAAACACGAATATACAGCAAATAAACTACCCTGAAAAAGCAACCCAAAGACTGCAGAATAGACTGCCTACATCTGGGAAAAAGAGAAGACCTCACAGATAGTGGTAAAGTAGCAAAGCCGCAATCTGGTGGGACTCAAGCCCTCCCCTACCCCACTCACAGGCGGGAGGAAGAGAGACAGAGCAGGGAGGGAGTAGAAGCCCAAGACTACTGAACACCCAGTCGTGGAGATCACCTCTGGGAGCATGAACCCACATTACATGGTGCTATGGAGATTGGTGGGGTTGGAAAGCACAGTCAGGTGGAATACTTGGAGACTGAGATTCCAGCCTCTCGTGGAGAGCAAGTATGCACACGGGATCCCCTGGGACAAAAGAAAGGAGGGCACTTTGAAAGATTTCTCTGCAACGAGAAAGGGGCAAAGATGATACAAAACTCATTGCTCAAGAGAAAGGGCAGGTAGACAAAACTGTCCCAGCATGCTCAGCCCAGCAGGTTAGAAGCTCTCAGGAGCCTCAGACACCCCATCCCCCTGACTGGCAACACAGCCCCAAGGCCACTCACTGTGGTATGCAGGCTGCCACTCCTCTCTCCCAACAGACGCCAGTCATGCTGACCTGCCTCCACCATCATGCCAGGCCAGCTGGAGGATGGCCCCACCTATGGCAACTTTAGGGGCATAGCACAGAAGCTCCTGCCTACATTCTCAGCCCACTGGACTTGGCAGTGGAGGCAGGCACTACAGACAGGAAGACAGGAAAGATCTCTTTCTTCCCGGCAGGCACTGCTTCCTCTTGCCTTCTACCCCCGCCATTGCTGCAGGTGCTCAGCTGCTCCAGAGAGTAGAGTTCCTGGGCACTAGAGGGCGCTGTCAAAAAAAGTTCTTATTCCATAGAAAACATGAAAAAAACGAAACAGTTAAGAATTTGGTCCAAACAAAACTGCAAGAAAAAAATTCCAGAAGGAGGGCTGACTGAAACTGAGATCACCAGTGTTCTTGATAAAGATTTCAAAATAAAAGTCATAAACACTCTCATGGAACTACAGAAAAACATTCGAGATCTCAGGGAGGACTTCAGCAAAGACATAGAAACTTTGAAAAATACAGTATCTGAAATGAAACATACGATGGAGGGATTTAAAAGTAGATTAGATAAAGTGGAGGAGATGGTAAATGAAATAGAAATGAGAGAACAGGAACACAAAGAAGCTGAGGCACAGAGAGAAAAAAAAATCTCTAGGAATGAAAGAATAATAAGAGAACTGTGCGACCACTCCGAAAGGAACAATATTTGCATTATATGGGTACCAGAAGAAGGAAAGAGAAAAGGGGATAGAAAGTCTCTGAGGAAATAATTGCTGAAACTTCTCCAGTCTGGGGAAGGAAATAGTCACTCAGGTCATGGAAGTGCAGAGATCTCCTACACAAGGGACCGTAGGAAGGCAACACCAAGACACATAATAATTAAAATGGCAAAGATCAAGGACAAGGAGAGAGTTTTGAAAGCAGCCAGAGAGAGAAAAAAGATCACATATAAAAGAAAGCCCATCAGGCTATCAGCAGACTTCTCAGCAGAAACTTTAAAGGCAAAAAAGGGAGTTGCACAATATATTTAATGCAATGAAAACAGAAGGGCCTCCAACCAAGAATACTCTACCCAACAAGATTATTGTTTCAATTTGAAGCAGGGATTAAACTGTCTCCACATAAGCAAAAATTAAGGGAGTTCACCACCTGCAAGTCATCTCTACAGTGTGTCTTAAAGGGACTGCTCTAGATGGAAGTGCTCCTAAGGCTAAATAGCTGTCAACAGAGAAAATAAAACCACAATAAAGGAAGCAGACCAATTAATTACTAAGGAAATGCAAAATTAAATCAGTTACCCACAAAGTCAGTCAAGGGATACACAAAGAGTACAGAATATGACACCTAATATACAAAGAGTGGAGGAGAAATAAGGAGGGAGAAAAAAATAAGAATCTTCAGATTGTGTTTGAAATAGTGTAATAAGCAAGTTAGGTTAGGCTGTTAAGATACTAAGGAAGCTGTCCTTGAAACTTTGGTAACTACAAATCTAAAACTGCAATGGCAATAAGTACATATCTATCGATAGTCACCCTAAATGTAAACGGACTGAATGCACCAATCAAAAGACATAGAATTACAGAATGGACAAAAAAACAAGACCCATCTGTATGCTGCCTACAAGAGACTCACTTCAAACCCAAAGACACACAGACTAATACAAGTGGAGGGATGGAAAAAGATAGTTGAGGCAAATAATGAGAAAAAAGCAGGAGTAGCAGACTTGTATCAGACAAAATGATTTCAAAACAAAGTACCAAGAGACAGAGAAGGATGTTACTTAATGATAAAGGGGTCAGTCCAATAAGAGGATATAACCATTATAAATATCTATGCACCCAAAATAGGATCACCTAAATGTGTAAAACAAGTACTAACAGAATTAAAGGGGGAAATAGAATGCAATACATTCATTTTAGGAGACTTCAACGTACCACTCACACCAAAAGACAGATCAACCAGACAGAAAATAAGTAAGGAGACAGAGGCACTGAACAATGCATTAGAACAGATGGACTTAACATACATCTACAGAACACTCCACCCAAAATCAGCAGTATACATATTCTTCTCAAGTGTACATGGAACATTTTCCAGAATAGATCACATACTAGGCCACAAAAAGAGCCTCAGTAAATTCAAAAAGGTTGAAATTGTATCAACCAGCTTCTCAGATCACAAAGGTATGAAACTAGAAATAAATTATGCAAAGAAAACAAAAAAGCCCACCAACACATGGAGGCTTAATGACATGCTCCTAAATAATCAATGACCAAATTAAAACAGAGATCAAACAATAATATGGAGACAAATGAAAACAACTCAACAGTCTATTCAGAGATGAATGGATGAAGAAAATGTGATTATATACATTAAAAGAAGGAAATGCTGCAATATGTGACACAGTGGATAAATCTTCAGCACATTATGTGAAGTAAGATAAGCCAGTCACAGACCAATATTGCATGAGTTCACTTACGTGAGATTCTAAAATAGTTAAATTCACAAAATCAAAGGGTGAAATGGTATTGCCAGGGACTGGGGGAATGAGGGAAATGAGTTACTAATCAATGGGTATAAAGTTTCAGTCAAGCAAAATAAATAAGTTCTAGGAATCTGCTGTAAAACACTGTACCTACTGTCAAGAATAATATATTGTACATTTAAGGTTTTGTTAAGAGGGTGTATCTCCTGTTCAGTGCTTTTCACAATATTATTACAGAAAGAAAGACAGAGAGAAAGAAAGAAGGAAAATGTATTTGGGGCCAAATTCTGCAGAACCTGGAACACTAGGCTAAGGACTTTAATTTTATTCTTAACAGAAATTAAGAGCCAGTATAACATTTTGAATGGAGAGGTAACATGATTATGGTTGTATTTCAGGAAGGATAACCATGACAACAGCATAAAAGAAGGAAAATTGTGAAGGACTATTAGAATAATTAAAAAAATAAAGCAGTAAGTTAAAAAGTATGGAAATAGGTAACATTACTGTAAAATATATTCATTGTCTAATGTCACTATTTCCCACTGACTTGGGATAGAAACAAACTATATAGTGAAAGTAGAAAATGAGCAAGCTGAATTCCTTAAGTATAAAGGGCTCGATAGAACAATGGAATTAGATAATCACCATCTCATGGTACTTCCTTAAGAGGTTGGGGTAGTTAAACTCTGATAATGAAATTTTATATAGAAGCATCTGAAAACTTCCCCTCAAATAAATCAAAGTACATTGAAAATATGATTTACTACTTAAAAAAATTAAAGTTAAACATGCCGATTGTAAAAGATTCAAATAATGCATAGAATTTCAGGTGAAAAGTAAAAGTTGCCCTTCTATCCCTGAAGCCCGTTGTTCCACTTTCCCGTAATAAGAGGGGTTAAGCAGGTTTTAGCATATCCATTTAGTTAAAATGCTGCCAAGTAGTGCAGAAATATTTGTTCAATGAAAGAAATATTTTATGCATATACAAACATTTTATATTAAGTGATTTGATATACCATAATTTAACTAGATATTTAAGTTGTTACCATATGTTTACTAATCTGAAGAATGCTGCAGTGAATATTCTTTTGTATGTGTGTGTAATTTTACTTCATTCTTTTGGTACAACTTTATGTGTTTATCTGTAACCCCTGTTAAGTGGAATTGCTGGTTGAAAAGGAACATGTGTTTCAATTTTAGTCAGTGTTGAGAGTTTAGATAAATTATTCCATAATACAGCCACCTACCAATCCCACCAAAAAGTTGCGAAAATAGTACAATATACTTCCATTTATTTCTCTTACATTCGTTTTTGTTAACGTTTTACATCACTGGCTCTTTAACAATCGATAAATATATATATCTTACTAATATTTTATCTGAACCATGAGGGGATAAATGGTAGACATCATGTCCTTTTATCCCTGGATACCATAGTATGTATTCTAAAAAGAAAAACCTTTCCTTACATACCATGGCATAATTATCAAATATATGTAACATGGATATGATACTAATGTATACTCTACATTTAAATTACACAAATTCCTCCCTCCCTTCCTTCCTTCCTGTTTTCTTCACCAAGTTTTTCTACAACTGC
This sequence comes from Phataginus tricuspis, assembly GCA_029783875.1. NCBI lineage: Eukaryota > Metazoa > Chordata > Mammalia > Pholidota > Manidae > Phataginus > Phataginus tricuspis. The sequence goes on from JAQQAC010020896.1 coordinate 63,871,373, forward strand.
CCTTTATAGCAAATTTCCCTCCTGGTCTAGAGAGTCCAAACTATAATCATGACTTCATCTAGATACCATGTGTATTTAATGATCCTAAATCCTAAAGTCTTTTATTATAGACACTGAGAAATGACTGGAGGTAATCTGGCTACAGGGGACAGTTTGTGTTGGGTAGGTGGGCTGGATGAGGGGAATAAAGAGGCCCAAAAATCTCAGTCATAATGGAAGTTGGTCATGGGTATAGAGTGCAGCATGGAGAATATAGTCAAAAGTTCTGTAACATCTTTCTATGTTGACAGATAGTACTGCACTAGAAGGGGTGAAGACTTAATAATGTGTGTAACATTTGAATCACTGTTTGTGTACTTGAAACCAATATAATACTGCATATGAACTTCAATTAAGAAAAAGACTTAATGCCAAAGGTAGACACAATTTGGCGTGCCTTTAATGTATTAGCTTAAAAGTGTGTTGATTCTTTATATTTTAGTGAAGGTATCATTGATACACAATCTTATGAAGGTTTCACATGAGCAACATTGCAGTTTCAACATTCACCCATATTATATGACCCCCCCAACCTGATTACAATCACTGTCCATCAGCTAGTAAGATGCTATAGAGTCATTACTTGTCTTCTCCATGCTATACTGCCTTCCCCGTGACCTACCTATATTGTGATTGCTAATGATAATGCCCCTTAATCCTCTTCTCCCTCCTTCCCCACCCACTCTCCCAAACCTCTTTCCTTTGGTAACTGCTAGTCCGTTCTTGGAGTCTGTGAGTCTGCTGTTGTTTTATTCCTTCAGTTTTGCTTTGTTGTTATACTTCACAAATGAGTGAAATCATTTAGTACTTGTCTCTCGCTGCCACCTGGCTTCTTTCATTGAGCTTAATACCCTCTAGGTCCATGCACGTTGTTGCAAAAGGTAGAATTTGTTTTCTTTTTATGGCTGAATAATATTCCCTTGTGAATATGTACCACCTCTTCTTTATCCAGTCATCTACTGATGGACATTTGGGTTGCTTCCATATCTTGGCTATTATAAATAGTGCTGTGATAAACATAGGGGTGCACATGTCTTTTTGAATCAGGGATCTTGTTTTCTTTGAGTAAATTTGTAGTAATGGAATTCCTGGGTCAAATGGTATATCTATTTGTAGTTTTTTGAGGAACTTCCATATTGCTTTCAACAATGGTTGAACCAATTTACATTATAACCAATAGTGTAGGAGGATTTCCCTTTCTCCTCATCCTCACCAGCATTTGTTTCTTGTCTCTTGGATGTTGGCCATCTTAACTGGTGTGAAGAAATATCTCATTGTGGTTTTAACTTGCATTTCCCTGATGATTGGTGATGTGGGGCATCTTTTCATGTGCCTGTTGGCCATTCGAATTTGTTCTTTGGAGAAGTGACTGTTCAAATTCTCTGCCCATTTTTTAATTGATTTATTTATTTTTTGGGTGTTGAGACATGTGAGTTCTTTATTTTGAATGTTAACCCCTTTTTGGATAAGTCATTTATGAATGAATATATCCTCCCATATTGTAGGATGCCTTTTTATTCTGCTGATGGTGTCCTTTGCTGTACAGAAGCTTTTTAGTTGGATGCACTCCCATTTGTTCATTTTTGCTCTTGTTTCCCTTGCCCAAGGAGATGTGTTCAGGAAAAAGTTGTTCATGTTTATATTCAAGAGTTTTTTGCCTGTGTTTTCTTCTGTGAACTTTTATGGTTTCATGACTTACATTCAGGTCTTTGATCCATTTAGAGTTTACTTCTGTGTATGGAGTTAGACAGTTATCCAATTTCATTCTCTTACATGTAGCTGTCCAGTTTTGCCAACACCAGTTGTTGAAGAGACTGTCATTTCTGCATTGTATATCCATGGCTCCTTTCTTGTACATTAATTGGCCACATATGTGTGGGTTTATGTTTGGGCTCTCAATTCTCTTCTATTGATCTATGGGTCTGTTCTTGAGCCAGCACCAAATTGTCTTGATTACTGTGGCTTTGTAGTAGAGCTTGAAGTCGGGGAGCATAATTGCCCCACTTTCTTCTTCCTTCACAGGATTGCTTTGGCTATTTGGGGTCTTTTGTGCTTCCATATGAATTTTAGAAGTATTTGTTGTAGTTCATTGAAGAATGGTGTTGGTATTTTGAGGGATTGCATTGAATTTGTAGATGGCTTTAGGCAGGATGGCCACTTTGACAATATTAATTCTTCTGATCCATGAGCATGGGATGTATTTCCATTTTTGGTGTCTTCTTTAATTTCTCTCATGAGTGTCTTGTAGTTTCCAGAATATACATCTTTCACCTCCATGGTTAGGTTTATTTCCAGGTATTTTATTCTTTTTGATGCAACTGTAAATGGAATTGTTTTCCTGATTTCTCTTTCTGCTAGTTCATTGTTAGTGTATAGGAATGCAACAGATTTCCGTGTATTAATTTTGTATTCTGCAACTTCACTGAATTCAGGTATTAGTTCTGGTCATTTTGGAGTGGATTCTTTAGGGTTTTCTATGTACAATATCATGTCATCTGCAAACAGTGACAGTTTAACTTCTTCCTTACCAATTTGGATGCCTTTTATTTCTTTATGTTGTCTGATTGCTGTGGCTAGGACCTCCA